>SKCR01023595.1:0-116132 GCA_019454045.1 Zanthoxylum bungeanum
ACTTGCAGCTTAAATTTGAATTTATAAATGATGTGATTTTTAAATTATCTATGGCCACTATGTTACAAAATAGAAGTCATATATACCTGGCCTGTTAAAGAGAAAGTCATGTCATATATGGACAACATATGAAGAATAAAGAAGAAATTCATGTATAAATAGCACAAAAGAAGCCCTATTTGTAGCCCTTTTTTTCATTTTCCTTTTATTTTTCTTCATTCACCAGTTTTGAGGCTAGGCAATAACAGTTGCAGATACCTGGAATCACCATGACAATTGACAAGAGATAGAAACCCTTTTACCTTTGTGCCTTTGACCCTTCACCCCACACACACCTCAAAAATAATTAAAACAAAAACCACTCACACCTTAAAAAAATTCCCTTCCATTTTATCAAACAAATGATCCTTAGTATAATAATAGTTTGAGCAAAAACCAAACTACCTGCAAAATAGAAATATATTTATATAAAATAAAAATAAGAGTCCAATTCCAAAAAGAAAACAATGGTCTTGTTCAAAACTTCAAAGTTTGAACTTTCAGGACTGCCAAACAAACAGACTATAGGTGAAGCATGCTTAAGTGTTTGACCTAATAAGCTAGAAACTGGTGCCTACAATTAATTTGCAAAACTTTTGAATACAGCCTTGGAAGTAGTGAGGATACAGCACAGAACACAAAGTTATATAAACTTGGTACGCGTGTGGAGTTAAAAAAAAGAATTTGGTTTCTCAGACTTTGCTTAGAGCTTTAGATAACCACAGATCCCTTTTTCACTTTTTCATTTATTATCAATTTACCATCTTGCATTGGAATATACACTTCACAGTTTGATCAGAGACACATAACAGTAAAAGGACAAAAGAAAGAATATTAAAACAACTCAAAACAAAAGCAACCTCCCTCACCCATCTCTTTCTTTTTTTACTCACCTTACCTTGCCTTACCTCTCTGTCTCTCTTGTCTTGTTTGGGGTTACTTTATTTTATTTTTACCACTTGGGTCAATTTTTATTTGCTTTGGATCCCCATACATGAACTTTACTTTTAACTATCCATTCTCTTTAAATAGCGAGAGCTAGCTCCCACGGTTGGCAGGCAGAGCACTAAAGAGAACACAGGAAAGTTTGATTAATTAGCAAAGAAATGGAAGTAAGTATCTTGTTTCATTTTTGCTTGTTCTGATGTTTGCTTGCTTCAGTTGAGTTGTTATTAAATTAATGGGCATGTGTAGGATTATTATTTTTATAAGAGGAGTGGTAGTGGTGGTGGTGGTGGTGGTGGTGGTCATGTACCAGCATTTGGGAGCTGGGATTGGAACAGTGACCTGCCATTTACACAGTGTTTTGAATCAGCAAGGCAAGCTGGGTTGCTTCGTTATAGTTACAATGAGGATCGTGATTTGTATGTTGCTGGTGACTTGTATGACAATGATCTTGTCACTCCTGCCATGATTGTTGTTCCTCGCAGAAGGGTAAGCCCTTAAATTCATTAAAGCCATCAAATATAAAATTTTTTATTATAATTTATATTTATTACAAATTTTTGGATTTTTAATACATAACTCAATTTTCAGATAAAAAATGATAATATATTTTTTTTTCCCTGTGAAGGATAAATTAATTACTTCAATATGTGGAAATGTCATACATGATATGATTCAAAGCAAATTGCATCCATGTACTTTAGCAATGCATAAAGTCACACACTCATCTTTGCCTTTAATTAGCTTTCAAAAATTCATAGGAAGAAGAGGGCAAATAAAGATGTATAAAAAAGAAGGTCACTTTGAGTTTTTGTATAAAATCTTTCTTGCTCTCTCATGATTTATGAATGCTGAATGGATTTGTAAAATTTGTAGACAAAAGCCAGCAAGCAGCAGCAGCAACAACATGCTAATAAAGAAAAGCAAAATTGGAAGGTGAGTAGTGATGAGGTGATGGAGCCAGCAAGCCCCATTCATGTATCCAGGCCAAAACCTAAGCCTGTTGATGAAGACTTGTACAAAATTTCACCACATCTCCTTTACTCTAAAAGCAAGAAGGTATCAAATTATCATTCATTTTTTTTTAATTAATTGATGAAAGTTTTAATATTTGTTGTTTAATTTATTTACTTTTTCTTGGGAGTGCAGAAGGGAGTTCTTGGTTTCTTCTCAAGCTGCTTGCTGCCAACTTGTGTTTTGTGAAGCAGCTATTATTCCCAATGCTTTTTTACATATATAGGAGTTGAGTACAGATATGAGTAGAATTAATATACTTATTATATGTAATGTTAATTCTAAAGCCAAGGAGATTGATTTGTGTATTTTGTTAAATTAAGGAATGAACCTTCCATTTCCATTACAATGAGTTATTGGGTCTTTACTTATTAAGAACATAATTATGATTGTTACTGTATAATCATGTGATTAAGAGTAAAAGGGTTGTTTTTGCTTTCCTTGTGCTGGCTGGTGGTGGTGGTGGCCATATCTTTTGGTTTTGTGGGTCTTTTTATATTTTGAATCTTTCTTTAATTGATGTTGACAAGTAGGTGGAGAGACAGTTGTTGAGTGTGGAATTTGGGTTACAAAAGTCTGTAAAAAGAGAAAAGTTTGGTTATGTGATTTCACTGTCATTTTAATTAAAAAGGAATATGGTCCATTGATATTTTTCAACTTCCCACTTTTTTTATTTATTTGTCATTTAAAAACCGATTTATTATTACACCATTAATATTTTTTATTCTCAGAGATTGAGATAAGTGAAGTGACTTTGATTAATTTGAGACATAAATGTACATGATGTGGCCAGATCACGTGATCATCTACTGTAATTATGTTCATGTAAATTTAAGCTTAGATTTCAGTATGTTGAAAAATTAAACCTGTCTCCCACTCTC
The DNA here is from genome assembly GCA_019454045.1 of Zanthoxylum bungeanum. Taxonomy (NCBI): domain Eukaryota; kingdom Viridiplantae; phylum Streptophyta; class Magnoliopsida; order Sapindales; family Rutaceae; genus Zanthoxylum; species Zanthoxylum bungeanum. Next base: position 2,880 of record SKCR01023595.1, read on the forward strand.
ACGTGCCGGGCGTGAAACATTGCGATCATTTCTTTGCCTTTTCCTTTCCAATTAATCTTCTTTTTTCTAAAGGAAGATAAAGATAAAGATAAGCTAAGTTTTATATTACAACAAAGGATTCAATTTTTCACAAAAAAAAAAAAAAAAAAAACTCATGAGCTGAAAAGAAGAAAAGTTGAAAAACGGGTAAAAATTAAAGGCAATTAAAGATGAACAAATAGTCAACAGCACTGCATATGCATATGATTCTGTGAATGAGTTGTTAAATAAACTTCGGATCTATTTGAATCCTGAAGTTAAATTCACAAATTAAAATGCTTTGAAGTGGCTATTTGATATTTGTTTATTTTCCACGTAGAACCCACCCAAATTTTGCGTGGATTTTCTCGAATTGGTCCAATCAGAAGAGCATACGTGGTATTAAAAGATCTGAAGAATAAAGTTGTGTTGTATCTATTATTATTGATTACTATGAATTTATGGCTGCCACATATTATTCTACTATGTTATAGAATAATATATTAAACACAAGATTGGATTAGGATAAAGCAAGGGGATATTATATTATAATTTTTAAGGATTTAATTTAAAATTTAAGAGATTTTTTTTATTATTTAATTAATATTAATAGTTGAAAAAATTTGAGAAAGATTGGCTTAATGATCTGCATTTTTAGAAATTTATATTGACACGTGGACTCTCTCTGTATGATACGAGTCCTTGTTCTAATCAAACCGCATTTACGTTTATCTAAAAATCAAATCTTTATCCTTTATCCCAATTATCTTTATCTTCTTCATAATTTAACTTTTAATTCACAACGCCCCTGTCGTCACAGTATATTTCTCTGGAAAATATATTTACATGAGCTTTTTTGATGCTACGATGCCTGCTGAATTATCAAACTTAGAAAAATCAGCCCCAAAAGCTACGATCTTCTGGTATGTGAATTTTGAAACTCTCCCCATAGGATTCTTAATTTAATCAGATTCTTTTATATATATATATATATATATATATATATTAATGTGTCATTCTTGAGAATATATATAATTAACAATTAATTAATTTGGTTAAATTATCTTGTTGTTGTTGTGTAATGAACCAGGGCAAAGAGAGTAGGAGAGGAAACATCGAAAGCAATGCCAAAGAAGGAAAAGAAAGGAAATGCAACAACAAAAAGGACGTGCATTTGTGCACCAACTAGCCATGCCGGCTCGTTTAGGTGCCACCTTCACCGCACCAATAATGCTCCTTTTGTTAACAAGGTCAAGTTGTAAATGTTACTAATGTTCCTAGCAAATTTCGATATAACACACATTTTTTGTGTTTTTCAAATTATCCACACATGTAAAAATGATTGGGATTATGACTGTGTTGGTTGGGAAATAAAAGAAACAAAAACGAGCTACATATACGTAGGATTAAGGAACTTGCAAGGCTGTTTACACGAGCAGTGAGCTGAGAGAGAGTTTTGCATTGATCTTTTTCCATTAATTTATCTATAGCTCTCTCATTAATTAATGCATGCCTTCAAAATGGATGCATCAGCAATTTAGATAGAATACGTGAGAAAAATGAGGGTGAAAACAAGTCTCTACGTAAACGTAACACTAATTGCGTGCTGCGGAATTTGAATAAAGAGTACACCTAACACAGACACATCAAATAGGAAAAGTACGCGTGTCTCGGATGATCCACATTTCAATATCCGGCGCTATCGCATGGATGAGCACATTGAACTATCCAACAGTTGGCAAAATTAAAATTCCACAATCGGTAGAAAATGCATAAAGAAACTTCCACAGCCTATTAAAGAACTGAAGCTCTGACTCAGTAACTTCAAGCAATGAATATGCTCCAAGCATGTTCTTTTTTTCCAGCTGACACGCTCTGTTCAAGAACTGATACCTTGCAAGTTGATTAACCAGATGAGCTATGAACTGCCATAAGAAAAACAAAGAATATGAGCACTCGGACAGATCTTAGCGGTGACACTTCATTAGTGAGTCCAATAGAACATATTTTGTCTTAACAGTAGCCATTCATGATCTTAGCAGTAGCCATGAGCACTCAGACAGATCAGATAGCAGTGGCACTTCATTAGTGAGTCCAGCAGAACATATTGATACTACAGACTATCAACAAAGTTCATCATTCAGAACCAGAAACCCTTGGACTTCTTTGTCTTCCAAGCTATATCAATGTCCAAATTCCAGCCTACTTCAGTTCAACCTATTGCAGGCTATGCAAGATGAATATACTGCTTTGATTTACGTAGATGATATACTTATCACAGGTAATCATGGACCTGGATTAGAGAAAATCATTGCAGATTTAAGTTCAGTATTTGCACTGAAAGACTTGGGCCTTCTATCCTATTTCTTGGGCATAGAGGTATCCTACATGAAAGATGGCTTACAATTATCACAGAGAAAGTATATTAGAGCTCTCTTAACAAAAAGCTGAGATGCTTCACTGTAAAGGTAGCAACAGTACAGAAGATCCTAAAACTTGAAAGAACACCAGAAGGCCAGATGGATGAGTTTATAGAAGATCCTACTCAGTACAGAAGTTTGGTAGGAGGTCTCCAGTACCTTATTCTGACCAGGCCAGAAATATCATACAGCAGCTCCAACTCTTCAACATCTTTTGGCTTGTAAGAAGATTCGAATGTACCTTCAGTCTATGGGCTACAGTTTACAAATTCTGAAGTTAACGAGGTTAATGTGTGTTTGTTTTCTGAATTAAATTGTACAGCCAAACCTATAATATGGTGTGAATGTGATAATGCAGGAGCAACTCAACTTGCTCTAAAATCTTGTCTATCACTCTACGACTAAACATAATGAATTAGATACCCACTATGTTAGAGACAGAAGACTCGGGAAAAGAATCCGAAGTCGAAACACATCTGCAATGAGGAACAAATTGAATATGTATTAACAAATCCTCTATCATTCACAGCCTTTAATTACTTCCGTGCCAAGCTAAATGTAACATCATTGTCCCTTTAGCTTGAGGGAGGATATAAAGGGCAGCTCATCTTAGCTATTGAGTCAGCAGAATTAGTTAGAAGTTAATTAGTTTTTCTGTCACTCTTTGATGTATATATAGAAACTCTCTGTAAAAGTTTTTCATTAAGAATAAATCTGATTCCTACATATTTTCTCTCAAAACAAACATTCTACATCTCAAAGTTCTTATAAGTTGGCGTCAATAAATTAAGAAACTGTTCATACTGAGAGGGAGAAGACGTTGGAAGCACGGACTACGGATAGAGGAGCATATCCAAATGCTCATTTCGTTTTAATATTATAAAATCTATTCTCTTTTACAAACTAAAATTAGATTGGTGAATAACAACTATATAATCCCAAAATCTAAGAAATACCCACTTCCATTTTTAATTTTATTGTATAAATTACTCTCTAAAAAATGATTCCTAAAAGTATCCTTTTGCAAAATCCCAAATTCGAGAATCAATACAAAATTCATGATTATTTATAATCGCTATTCAAAAAGCAGTCGAGAATCAGTATGATTTTCATCCCGAATCTAAGATTGACAAATCCCAAACCATTCCAACTGATTGCCATCTATATTTACAATATCATTCGCACGACTCAAAATAAATATAGAAATAAATAAATCATTGCTTCAAAATCGGGACACAAATGAAAGCCTTCAGAATTTTGAGGCCGTCAAAGCTTAAAGTTCTACAAGCTATAGTTTACAGAACTGACATCTCAACTAAATGTTTGAAATACATCTCTTTGAAAATTATGACATTCAATCGTGATCTTCGCTCCAACTTTCCTGCTTTGCTTGATAGACGACAACAGCCCTTCATTCTTGAGCACCATTTTATCTATTAATGGCCCCGAGTCTCTTGTGAAGTTTCAAGTCCCTTCTGAAGAGCATTTGCAGAGATTGTTAAACATAAATCTTCAGCAGTCCTTGTGTCAGTTTCTTTTATTGTGGGGAAAGTATCTCTGAGTGTCAAATGGCTGGTTTCGGAAGTTTGAATTATGCGAATCTGAATAACTCCCTCCATTCATAGGTGCAAATGCTACAATCAAAACATGCAAAATCAATGAGAATCGCACATCGTACCCAAGAAAAACCTTAAATGTTTAATTGAACTCCAAAAAGGATGAAGAACAGTTTTAGTGTTCTCTATATAAACAATATGGAGTAGGTATTACATTGTCCAATTGCTTAAGCTGACCATATATCCCTGTTATGCAACTAAGCGAAGAATGAAATTGCAGCATTCACATGAATGTCGTTTGGAAGAGTTTCTTTTGAATTGAAATTATGTCCATTTACAAGAAGAACAGCTTAACATAGTTTGAGCCTTTGAGGAAACCACACAAACACTCTCCTAAAAACAAATCTGCTCTTAAAACATGGAAATTTAGAGCATTAATACTCATACCAAAAAGCATGAAATAAAACTAAATTTCAGCACATCTCGCCTCTGAATTTGTTGCACACATAGCTACTCTTTGTTCATTAGTTATTGCATCAAATGAGGCTAACATAGAGGTAAAATTTCACTACCAACTTGTCATACCTATATGCTTTGACAACAACAAATTCCAAAGTAACACATTGCCGATCGAACATGGTGTTGTCTCTACAAAAGTATCGAGTTCTTGTGCAATCGTGTCAGAGGAGCAGAGATACTCAAAGTGAATTAAAACTGACTTCTAAGCAAACGGCTGCGATTGGGTTCTTTAATTACTGAATGGGATAACAATTAAAATCCTATGAAGATACTGTAAAAAAACAAATTGCTATTGGGTTGAAAGAAAATTGAAATTGAGAAATACATGGCTAAAATTAGAATTTCTATGAAACTGAATAAACACTAAGAATTCTACTTACAGAAGGAAACAGAAAGGTTAAAGGATTAAACTACTGTAAGAGAAATTGAAAAGAAGACTTCTACGATTGATTTGTAGTAAAACTGATTTGATTGGATTTTTGTCAGTCCCTGAAATAGATTCCTCAACTCCTCTAATACCCCACTTACCCACGTCTTGCTATCCTTGGAAAAATGCATTCGTGGAAGATATGGTTCTTTTTGGCACAATTTCCACTCTGTAACTGTCTAGGAGATGGGCCCATATTCTCTTGGTCTTGTATTTGATTTTGGGCTAGAGCATAATTTTATTTTCTGGTGCAAACACATGGCAATTCTAAAAATGTCACGTTTGGAGATCAGAAGAACCATTTGTCTCATCCTTCTTACCAAAATCCAAAGTAGTCAAGGACCCTTAACTAAAATCACCTTACGTAGTAGAAAAGGAATGAACATATGTTCACACCCCGATCTAGACTAGGAGTCTAGGAGATAGACTCTGTTAGGTTTTGGGTGTTGGCGAATTCCGTATCAAAACTTACTCAATCGAGTTGAAACCGTTAAGGAAGTAACAAAACTCTGTTAGATGTACTAAGGTCTAAACATCTAACCTTCATACTCAGGTCTAAACATCTAACCTTCATACTCTATAGCTGAGCTTGTCTAGCAAGTATGCCTAAACTCACTGTTCTGCTCGGACCTCCTAAACCATGCTCAAGCTTCTACTGGATATTCAAGCATTATTCTTTTAAAGTTGGCAACATGATAAAAACACACACACAAGACAAATCATTCAACCCCAAGTGGTGTGGCTTGGTGGCAAAGGGCTTACGACTTGGTTGTCAAGTCCTAAGTTCGAGTCCAGTGAGTGAATTTCTTGTAAGAGTCGGGGACAGTCGGGGTTTTACTTGCTTCGCTTGAGCTCGAGTTGGGTGGTTTGGCGGCGGGGTTTCCAACATTTCCAAAAAAAAAAAAATGACAAATCGTTCAAAACAGGAAAATCTTTAAGTCATATTAAACCTACCTTTTTCCCTCATTCTTCTCTCTCTGTCATATTCAAATTTATCCCTAATTTGATTGACCTTCTCCCAATTATCACCTTGATCATTCATTCGGAGACCCTGGTCCTGCAATCGAAATCCACTCATGTCACATAACAGGACACTTCAAAATAAAGGTAATAATATTAAAATATTTCAATAAACAACAAACACAAAGATCCAACATTTTTCTAAAATTGAGATTCCGATTGCCAATGAAAAGAGTGTCATCAACTTGCATTTTTTTCCTTACAACCCAATCCACACACTTGAATCTAAACATGTAATTAAAGAAAAGCTAATATTAAAGTCATTCAAGTTCATACCCTCATTTGATCACCACCATGAGGTCTCCTGTCACTCCTGAAACACAAGCAAATAAGCAATAGACATTATAATTAAGCTTCTACAGTCCAAAATCTCACAAAAACTAAATCTTAAATTAAACAAACAAGATTCAAAAACCTGTATGGGCTAAAATCTCGATCATCCTCTTCAGCAGAATCATAATTAGCATGATCTTGAGCAAGTTTCTTCGAGTAACCTTCATCCCAATAAAGCCTCTCCCAATTCTCCCTCATCTCCTGATACAAATCCATGTACCTTTTGCAAAACACCTCATGCTCCTTTCAATTCAAAAAATTATTAAAAAAAAAATCAGTACAATTTGATTCAGTAGCACCAAAGGTTTAATTAAAAGAGTGACTGGCTGACTGACTGACTGAATCCTTGATGGCGAGGCGAGTGCGGCGCATGAACTGTTCGCGAAGCTGTTTGCGGCGCCTGTTGGGGATGTTGTCCCTGGGGATGACGAACCGCTCACGTGGCGGCACGTGATCTCCGATTTCGTGCATTTCTCCGTCGACAATCCACCACTCTGATTTCTCTTTAGTGGGTTTTTTCATGGAGAAGCTAGGGGACTTAGGCCGCCGCCTTGGAGGACCGGATTCCGTTCTTGCTAACCGGAGTTGGTGGGTGGCCAAACGGAGCCATGGGTTGAAGGTCTCGAGTCGCTTCGACAGAGAAGAAGCCATAAACAATAGGGTTTTAGTTTATTTTTCTTTTATTTGAAAAATAAACTAACGTAATCAATGAAGATTTACAATTACATATCAAAACGGCACCGCTTCGCTCACACATGCGTGGCAGCGACGAATTACAAAAGGGCCACGTGTCAGAATAATATCTGCAGAGTTAGTCGGTTGAAACGTTGACACGAGACTTACACGCTACTTGAAGAAACCTCTTAAACCCTTGAACATGAAAAATAACAGACTTATCTTTCCGTTTATGGGCGACTCCATAAACCCTCTTTCAAAATATTAGTTGTCGTTCAAAGTTGTTGAAGAAGATGAAGATTCAGTGTAATGGGTGTGAGGTAGCTGAGGCCAAGGTGCTTTGCTGTGCCGACGAGGCCGCGCTTTGTTGGGATTGTGACCAGAAAGTGCATGCAGCTAACAAGCTGGCTAGCAAGCACCAGAGAGTTACTCTTTCTCATTCATCTTCTCAGATGCCCAAGTGTGATATCTGCCAGGTACCTGCTTAATTCTTTTTAACACTTTTGTTGTGTTAGTGTTACTACTTCTGGTTGAAAGTTGGCTTTGCCTTTTATTTTATTTTTATGAATTTTAATTAAATTTTAGATTTTTTGAGATGTAGATTATAGAATGTTTGCCTGAAAATTATTTCAATATTCTGAGTGATGTGAATTTCTTCAATGATGTGATGTTCAGAGACACTGTTTGATAAAATAACTCTTTCATTATATTATGCTTGTGAATTAATGTGATAGATTCGGTATGCGTTTGAAATTATGATTTCAAGCAAGTATAGTTGTGGAGGCAGAGGATTGTTGCAAGTCAGTTCATGTTCCTTGGTACCTTGGCTAAGTTGGTAATGGATTGTATGCACTTGTAAACGAGAAAGATACAGAACAAAACTCAAGAAGTTGCTACAATTTTATAACTTGGCCTCTTAGTTGGTGTGACATTGAATTTTTTCTTGTTTTAGCTATTTTTATTTCATGTAATTTTTAGTAATGGTTAATATTTTATCAAAATTTCATCTTCCTGTCATGTGGTTACTTAACTTTTTATCAAGTTGTCTAATTACTTTATCCATCAATTGAGTGACAGCACGCATATGCTCTGAGCTTTTGACTAAATTATTTCACATCTCCCGCATCTTCATAATTGTTTTTCGGTAGATTTCCTAATTCTGGGATGAGACATCTCCTATTCGAAGGAGTGGTGTGAACTTGAATTAACTTACTTGTTCTGAGACCAAATGGTAAATTAACTACACGTTTGTTGCTCTCTTGAGTATTCACTTATCTGGTCCTAATGATGATATTCTTACTTATATTTTAGAGTTGGGATAGTAATAATACTCTCTATCATTGTATCTACTGTAGGAGACTACTGGTTATTTCTTCTGTCTAGAGGATCGAGCTTTACTTTGTCGAAAATGTGATGTTGCCATCCACACAGCAAATACCTATGTCTCTGCTCATCAGCGATTTCTGCTGACTGGTGTCAAAGTAGGACTTGGATCAACAGAACCATGTGTATCCACTACCATGAACAAGTCAGATTCAATTGAAAAAGCTTCTGAAACACAATCATCCCAGTCAAATACAAAAAGAAATGCTAGACCTACTGCTGCTTGTGAAGCCACCGGAATGTTGCGTGGACAAATTGGAATACCAGGGACTGTCCCAGTAGCAGCAACAAGTATGATACCATATGCTACTGGAGACACTACTACTGGGAATGATATCTGGGATTGGCATTTGGACCGACGACCATGTAGTCCTTACAGATTTTAGTCTGAATAACGCAGTTATGGTGATTGTTCTTCTCTAAAGTACATACTAATTCTTCTGACCTGATCATTCATGCTTTTGCTTAAAACAAAGTTTTTCATATTAATGATTGCGAGTTTGAGTCTGTAGTGGTTTTTCAGGAGAAGATAAGTTTTTCAATTCCACGAGTCAAAAAGGAAACAGCAGGCTGCAGCTTGAGCTACAACTTAATATGTCATGAACAATTACAAAAAGTTGTATGTAATGTATGAAAGTTGATGTGAAGGATATCAAATTAGACTATTCTGTTCTGAATCCCCATTGCTCAAGTCTTAAGATGTAAAGATAAAAACAATGCGAGTGTCAAAACAGATCAAACTACTAAACGTGGCCTGATATTAAAGATTGGTTATACAAACTCCATACTTCATATCTGGGCTTGATATTCACAAATGCAAAGCTCGAACACACACCTATGACTCCCCAAGAACTTTTGTATGTAGGTCAAGTTTTTGGGAAATAAGTTTTTCTGATTTATTTTTTATTTTTAATATTCTTAATCTCTCTTTTTTGGAATCCAGGGGTTTCATTTAATCTCGAGTGGACTTATATTTTTTTTATCATATTTCTGAGTGGATTTACCTAACAGTTTATATCCAAACACATTTATCATTTTTAGGATCTTACACTTAATTTCTCATAAAACTAAGCAGGACCACTATAAGATTTTTAGGTCTAAGACTATTTTTATATTTTGAGATCTCAAAGACATAAATTTAGTGATGTTTTCTCTCATTCATAATTCGAGATAGATAAAGCTTAAACTTTTGATGATCACTCCAGTCGATTTCGTATATTCAACCAATTATTAGCACGTGCTATGAATTTGATAAATTTAAACTATAAGTTTGGATTTGAATCAAATTAGATAAATAAGTTGCTTTCTAAGAATTTTATATATATGTATGAGATTTGAAAATGTAATTCTATTTACTCGCTTGTAAAAGCAAGTAGTTGGGCCACATTTTTACATTGATTTATATATGATTTTTTTTTTTTTTTGAAAAAATGAAATAAATTTAAATTTACATTCAAAGTTTTTTCAATACAGTAATTTATACTTTTCAGATTCAATTTTACTCTCAAAGTTTCGGTTAACAAGGGTGAGCATCGATTTCGGTTTTACTCGGAACTGCAAGGAACCAGACCGATTTTTACATTCCAAAATCGGACCCGATTCTTTTATAGTCTTTTCCAATTTTAAAATATTAGGAATCGATTTTTTTTCGTCCGATTCCGGTTATAGTGTGGTGGGAATCGGAACCAAATTTTAGAACCGATTTTCAAATTATAAAATCAAAAGAAAATTACTTTGGTTGGATATTGCAAGTGCTCAAATACAAAGGTAAAGTTTCGATTTTTTACATTTTTTTTCTTTAATTGATTCTAAATTTTAAATTCCCCACAATCACTCCTTTGTCTTTGATTTTTGTTTGTAGTATAATACAAGTTAGTCCTTGTAAATCTATTTGCACCATAGATTTGTTTTAAATTTAGGTTAGGATTTGTGATTGTGTTTTAATTTTGTTGCTTATAAGATAAAATCCTCTAAGTACTACATTGTTTCTCTGTTGGATATTAAAAATATATTGAAAAATGGAAAATAGGAAAATGTGGACCAGAATCGATAAATAGGATACCCTATTTAATTGAGTAGTTTATAATTCTAAAATTTAAGGAACCGATTATTTCCAAGTAGGTTCCGATTAACATACCAACTTACTCTTAAAAAATTTCAATCAATATATTAATTTATACTTAAAAGTATATATTTTGATTGATACTCAGGATAAAGATAGATTTTCATATTTTTTCATACATAAACTAATTTTTGAGTATAAAAATGATAATTTCCAAAATTTTGAGCTTAATATCAGTAGTAGATAAACCCTAGTACCTAGATAATAATAATATATGACATTTTTTTGTTTGTTTGCAATTGGTAGGAGCGTGTATTAATCGGTTTTAACCGATTATCCGAACTGTTTCGACCAATTTTTTTTTATAATGATTCAGTGATTAAATCGGTTTTTTCGGTTATGATTTTTAACTTTTTCGATTTTTCAGTTCGATTAAGATTATGAGATTTGTGTAACCGAACCAACTAATTAACCGATTACAAACCATGATTTGAGTTTATATATATTTTTAATTAAAACGAAATTAAAATTTTTACATTCTGCCTCTACCGAGTGTAGTTGTAGATTGCTTTTTGATGAATTTAAATTTATCATATATTGTTAAACACATATATGATTGTCTTTTTGATGAATTTAAATTTGTATTAATGTGTTAATATAGATTGCTATTTGTGGAGATTTTGGACTGATTAATAACCAAATTAACCAAAACCGATCCAAAAATAATAGTTAAGTTGGTTAATGGATATGTGTTATCGTATGATTAAATCGATTAAATATTTACTTAACCAAATAATTTCGATTTGGTGAAAAAATTAAGAATTAACTGACTGAACCAACCAATGCAAACTCCCGGCAATTGGTAAAAAAAGTTGTGCATGGGACTCTCGTCGTCTCCCTCCCTCTAGATTTTTCCTTCAAATTTTAAATAAAAATTAATAATATAAATAATAAGAGCCTATTGTAAATTAGGGTTTCCATTCTCTCTCATTTTATCTCGCTGCGAGTTTAAAGATCACACTAACTGGTGCTTTCTTTTGGTCTTCCACTCAAAGTCTTTTGTAACCAACAAGATACTTTGTGCAAGTTTCATTTTGTATTTGCTATCAAAACAAAAACTTGACGGTGCTTCAACGTTTGACTTTGCATGTAACTTTTTTTTTTTAAACTTTCTTATTGTTAATTGTATTATTTTTGTATGTTATGATTGAGACTTTATTTATTGTTGTTGTTGTTATTTTTGTTTGGGAAGGGAATTGGGTCGATTTTGAATCTGATGTTGTTGTTTGGAAAAATTGAAAACGTTTATATTTTAATTCAACATTGAACTATTAATTGGTAGTTTATAAAGCTTGATAGTTTGTTTCAGTGCTGCTAATTGATGTTGATATGTCAGTGACTCTATAAGTTTAATACAGGTAGGATCTTTATTGTTGAGGAGTAGTAACTTGAAATTCAATAGTAGGGTTTCCGCATGGGAAATCATTTTGGCTGGCTTGTTGCTTGTTTTCTGTGATTGTAAATTGTTATTGCTGTGCTTGATTGATGTTCTGTGAAGAGAAGCAATTTAACCGGTTAATTGATTTTCATTTCGGAGCAGGAGGAGAAAATGCATGCATAAGAGGATTTGATTACATTTATGGTATCTATTGTTTGCTAACATTAAATCTGACTTCTCAAAGACGATAAAAAAGTTATGCCCAATATGGAAACTGAAAATACTTGCGTTTCAAAAGCTGAAGAACTCAAAGTCCGTGCTAATGAAGCATTCAAAGGTATGGGTTTATCCTATACTGTTTACTCAAGGAATATCTTTTAGTGTTCTGATTTTATTGATGTAGATAGCTTTTGGTTTAAACTCATTTTTCGATCACATTTATTGATATTATTTTTAGATGGATTTTTGAGTATTCTATTTGCCAATCTTTTTTTCCTCTAAATAAGTTCAATCATTGGACATAGTTTGAGTAATGTCTTTTTCTTTTAAATAAGAACCATTTTCTGCTGCTTTGTTCCTGTTGTCTGCATGTTCAGCTGTGCTAATCTGTCGATTTATTATTCAGCCCACAAATTTTCCCAAGCTATAGATTTATATTCCCAAGCAATTGAAGTAAACGGTCAGAATGCTGTGTATTACGCCAATCGTGCATTTGCCCACACAAAGCTGGAGGAGTATGGTAGCGCCATACAGGATGCTTCAAAGGCTATAGAAATTGATCCAAGATATTCAAAGGCATGCTTCATATGTTACATCTTAGTAAATCCTGTGCATGTAGGTTCTGTACGTGTACAGTTTTTCTGATACTTCTTTGAATACATGAATACAGGGTTATTATCGGCGAGGTGCTGCTCATCTTGCCATGGGGAAGTTTAAAGAAGCACTGAAGGACTTCCAACAGGTATTTTTCATCGAGGGTCTTTAATTAATTTTTGAATTATCTGCCTTTCTTTCTATCCTTTGTTTATGCTTTGATTGTTTTTGGAACTAAATTGTTTGTGATGTACTGATTAATCACTCACTCTCTCTCTCTCTCTCTCTTCCTTCCCTTGTATCTAAATTTAGGTCAAGAAACTTTGCCCAAATGATCCTGACGCTGCCAAGAAAGTTAAGGAATGTGAAAAGGCCGTAAAGAAACTCAAATTTGAAGAAGCAATTGCTGTCCCTGTGTCAGAAAGACGTTCAATAGCTGATTCCATTGACTATCATTCCATAGGTACTCTTTTCCCTTTCCAGTTTCTTTTCATTCTGTTATCCTGGCTAGATATTCGGGTCCTTATTCACTTTTTATGAATTCTGAAATATCAATGTCTATCTTGCAAAAACCGGCATCTTAATATTGCAGTATGGTTCATTTGCTTACTAGTAGTTCTTATATTATTTGTTATGGTTGATTTGATGGAAAAAAAGATGTAAAAAATGAATCTCGTCAGTAGACAGTAACATGCACAGCTTCAAATAAGAGGCTTAAGCAAAAAAAATGATAATTGGACTATTTGGACACCTTATTCTTTATGTAGGAAAATTTACATTACAGTATTATACTCTGTACTTGTGGGTGTTATCTGTGGCAAATTTTGATGACTTTTTCTATCACTTAGTTTAATTATAAATGTTCAACCTCCCTGTAGCTGTGAACTGATAGGTTTGTCTACTTTAGGTTTTTTATTCCTTAACAAAGTTCTTTTTTTTTTTTTTTGTAATGGATTCGTAAAAATGTGGTATGATTGCGAATTTTATCTGAAAGGTAGTTATATAGCATGTCATTGATTGTCCGCTAATGATGATGTATCTCAAATGTAGTATATTTTGAGTGTAATAAATTTTGAATGCAATCAACCTTTCTGTCAAACATTTGGGATCATTTTGACTTGCCAAAACGTATAATTTCAGGGAGAGAAAAAATAAATCCACTTTGTTTCAAATTTGGTAAAACTTGAAGATCAAAGAATATCAGCCATGTAATAGATTGGTACGAAGAAAAATGAGAAATATCCTTAAATGTAGAGGGAGTTTCACTGCAAGTGGTTCACGAAAGAATCAAATAATTCAGGTCATGCCCACGTAACTAATAGAAAATAAACCCCATATAGTGAAAGACATATGACTGATTTACATAGAGTCAATTATTTTAATGTAATACGTAACTCCATAGCATATTAAGCATTTGGTGGATGTTTTGCTTGTAAGTTGGAAAAATTGATATGGGAGCTCAATCATAAGAATCATTTAAAAAACTTCATTTCCATTTCTAATGTATTATTTAAGATCAACAGTATTAATTATATTGATTCTAAAATATTATACATAATAGGGATGAGCCCCAGTTCATCATTTGTATCCACCCAAGCAGCCATAGTGGCAGCAACAGCAACAGTTGTGGTAGCGGTGGTGGTGATGGTGGCCCCGGTAGTAACCACAACAGTGGCAGGAATAGTGGTGGCAGTGCTGATGGTTCTGGGGGCTCATTGGTGGGGTGGCTGCAGTGGTAGTGGTGTCTATACAAAGAGTCGAAAACTTGAACTAGGTTTGTGCCATAGTGAATAAATTATTGAAATGTGTCTTCACCCAGTTTTGTAAATTTAGAAGTAAGAAAATCCTTACTTTCGAAAACTGGTTAATTTATTTTAGAGTGGAGTAATTATGCACAACTTCTCCCTTAAGGGCGCCCGTCCCCCCCCCCCCCCCCCCCCCCAAAAAAAAAAGAAAGAGATACTTTGAACTTTTTAGAGGTTATCACTTTGCACATTTTTGTTGTTGTTAGATTAGATGTACATACCTCTGTAAACCTAGATTAATCGTTGTTTGGTTGAATTTGGTGGAGGTCTGGAAATTCATTGGTTTCAGCTGATAACTTTTTATTCCCTTTTTTTGCATGGAGAATGACCTTGGTGTCTTGCATTTATAAATGAAATTGTGTTTTCTTTCATTCTAGAGGTGGAGCCTCAGTATTCTGGTGCAAGGATAGAAGACGATGTTATTACTTTGGATTTTGTGAAGAAGATGATGGATGATTTCAAGAATCAGAACTGCTTACACAAACGGTATATCTAGCATGCTTGGTTTTTATGAATTTATTTCATGACATTATGGTGATCTGATGTCTTCACTTTAAATGGCGCTGCCATGATTGTAGATATGCATTCCAGATTGTCTTGCAAACAAGGGAAATGTTACGAGCCCTACCTTCTCTTGTTGATATAGATATTCCTGATGGCAATCATTTTACGGTCTGCGGTGATGTACATGGTCAGGTAATTTGTCAGCTTATTCATTATTAAAAACTATAATGGTTGATTGCATTTATATGAACTTTGAAAATGATGAATAATTGTGACTAGCATTATGATATGACACATTTTTAAGTGCCAATAAGGTCATCTTTGAAGGATAGCATTCTGCATCAACCAGTTGCCTTTATGCCTTGTGGTAATAGAACATATAGTGAACTTACTGACATACATGATTTTACTCGTAAGACATGAAAGTTTCAGGAGGCGTTCTATCCAAAATCTGTTAATATGTAAATGTGAACATAAAGAGATAACTCATGAATCGTGATACATGTCTGAGTAATATAGTCTTCTCTTCCCAATTACTTCTCTGCTCTTGTTGCAATAGGTCTGAATTATAGTTGTTATCTATCTCTGTTATTATCTCTGTTCCTATTAATATTTAGCGGATTTTGTTTTCTTCCCTTCTAGTAGGTATACTCATGTTTGCAAACTTCCTCTGAAATCTGTTTTGTTGCTCCAAGTAGTGCATTTGTTGGTAGTATCTTGTTTTCTGCTTTAAAGCATTGACATATTTCTCTCTATATTTTGTGGTGCTTGCAGTTTTATGATTTGTTGAATATATTTGAGCTTAACGGGCTTCCATCAGAAGAGAATCCATACCTTTTTAACGGTGACTTTGTTGATAGGGGTTCATTTTCACTGGAGGTCATCCTCACATTATTTGCTTTTAAGTGCATGAGTCCATCAGGTGAACCATCTGTTTCTTTTGCCTACAATATTCTATAGGGTTTCTTTCATATTTTCATTTTCATGGTTTTATACATCTTGCATTCTCTTCTCTACTCTTGTTCTGTTCATTTTGAGTTTGGTTCATGATATTTACCCTTCCACGAATTTATTGCTGATTTTTAATGCGTCTTCAACGACTAACTTCATTTTCATGATGGATTTTTAACTTTTTGCAAAAATTTCAGCTATATACCTTTCCAGAGGAAATCACGAGAGCAAGAGCATGAACAAAATTTATGGTTTTGAGGGCGAGGTTCGCTCCAAATTGAGTGAAACATTTGTGGAACTTTTTGCAGAAGTGTTCTGTTGTTTACCTTTGGCTCATGTACTGAATAAGAAAGTTTTCGTTGTTCACGGAGGTCTTTTTAGTGTTGATGGGGTGAAACTCTCTGACATTAGGGCAATTGATCGATTTTGCGAGCCTCCGGAGGAAGGTTTGCTGTTTACGCTTATTTTTTTAAATTAATTATTTATAGTATCGCTTCCTAGTGCTTGTATTAAGTTATGCTGGACTCATTGCATCCTAATTATTGAAATATAAAATCTGCATACTTGCATGTTGTTTGTATTATCAGATTAGGCCTCATTTTTCTTTTGTTCGTCTCTTCTCTAGGATTGATGTGTGAACTGCTGTGGAGTGATCCGCAACCTCTGCCTGGAAGAGGACCTAGCAAGAGAGGAGTGGGTCTTTCTTTTGGTGCTGATGTGACGAAAAGATTTCTGCAGGATAACAATCTAGGTAGTTTCTTACCCAAATAATTATTATAGTAACAATGGGCATGTTTGGTAGTAGGATTATTTTGTGGACAAATTTTAGTCCAATCCTACCAATGTTTGGTGTATGCAAATCGAGTTGGGATAGCTAATCCTGGGCCCACATCTTTTTAAGGTAAAACAAAGAATTTTTGTCCCAGGGGTGCTTGGTATTTCATTGGACACGGTTTATTAATTTCAAAATTAGTTAATTAGTTTTAAATAAATTTTTGAATTCATTATAAAAATTAAAAATATTATATATCTAAATTATTACTAATTTAAATTAGTATTTAATATTTATTTTATGACCATTTTTTAAATATTTTGTTTGTTTCGTTATGTATTTGATTTACAAATAATGTTAATATTGGAATTAATAATATTAATTTTAAATAAATGGAAATTATCTCCAAATATTTTTATTAATAATTATAAAGTAGTAAATATACAATTTTATGTCATGTAGTGAATATTCTTGATTAAAATTATAAATTATCAGTTAGTCCAGTCCAATTTTCTATTACACCAAACTAGAGAGCACTATAGCAGTTCAATCCAATTCCATTCAATGATATCCAATCCAATCTTGCATACCAAACACGCCCAGACAGTTTCTACTGTTGTCAATACTTATATTTTCTTGTTAGTGGCTTCACATGCATATGTCACTTGGCAGATTTAGTCGTGCGATCACATGAAGTTAAGGATGAAGGTTATGAGATTGAGCATGATGGCAAACTCATTACTGTATTTTCTGCGCCGAATTACTGTGATCAGGTAACTAATTATGAACATCAGGACATTGCTTTATTTATTTAATGTGGTGTGGATGAACAATAATGTTATAGTCGTTTTGATAGTTTAGGGAGTTATATGTCAGTCAGATTTGGTCGAGTATTGAGGTGTTCTTTGTCAGTAAGTCAATATATTAACTAGTGATGAATGTAGCTCGTTTGGTTCTGGTAGAAGCATTATTCTTCTGACATCGGCTTGTAATTTGACATTGCAGATGGGAAATAAAGGTGCTTTTATACGTTTTGAAGCCCCTAATTTGAAGCCAAATATTGTTACATTCTCAGCTGTGGTCAGTAGCTTCTGTCTTTTGTATTGTGTTTATTCCTTTTCCTTTTGGAACTAGCATGGACGATTTTGAATGGTTTTCATCTCATTGATGAAATTGCAGCCTCACCCTGATGTCAAGCCAATGGCATATGCAAACAATTTCCTCCGGATGTTCCAATAACAACAGCTGAAGAAAATATGGACAAATGCAGCTTTGATAAGATTCCTCCTTTCGTTTCTCTTGTTAAAGAGGGAATTTTTGTGTACTTTCTCACTAACAACGCTCGATTAGTGAGATATTTGGGGGCACTGGCCCTGTATTTATTTTGAATTCTTCACTGTCTCGGTAGATTAGATTAGAAGGTCGAATTTTATGAATATTAAGAAATGCTTCTCTTGAGTGAATTTCTACGTTTTCTTTTTTTTTTTTGGTTCATGTTGAGGGTGCTGCTCATTCTGCTAATTTTCAGTACATGAATTTGTACTTATGATCTTGAAATGTAAATTTTATCTTATTGTCCATCCTCACTAGCACAGTTGACGCCTTAATTATTGTGGCCGTCACAACCGTATCCAAGACTTTTCTCATTTATGGACGGTCGTTCGTCGTTTTGATATTTTATTTTCTTTCGATTTTGAATTTAATGTTGTGGGGATATATATACGTTTAAAGATGTTCAAGTGACTTCAAAAGATAAAGAGGAAAAATATTACTCGGAACTATATAAATATTAGCAGGAGAAGAAAATCGAATATAAAAGGAGGAAATAGTAATATAATCAAACAACAGACAAATCTCAAAACCATTAATAGAATCTTATACATTTTTTTTTTTTGGATTTTCGTTGGAAATTCCACCGCCAACTACTCATTTCGAGCTTAAGTGGAGCATGTAAAATATTCTGTTATCCCAGATTCTTACAAGAAACACTTTGTATTCGAACCCAAGATCTCAAGGTGAGATCCTGAGCCATACATCACTAAGCCACATGTTCAAATGACTTTCTAACCAGAGAATCTTTGAATTAAATTTATTGACGGTTGATTTTCATTTTAGGGGTAATTTGGAAAAATCACTCTTGAACAAATCTCCATCAACTGTGATTTTGTTTGGTTTGGGGACCAAATGTAAACTTAGCAAAAGACGAGAAAAAACACAGACAAAACAAAGGGTTTTACGTGGTTCGGCGAAATGGATCTGACCTACGTCCACGGGCACAAGGGAAAATGATATTTTTATTACTACCTCGGGTAGGACCGACCTGCCTTTAACTCTAGCTCGGTTGACCGACATCTTACTAGCTCCTACTTACAATAAGTTTTTTGCTCTATTTTACAAGTGAATAAATAAATTAGTCAACTCCTTACAATAAGTTCTCAACCCCTTTATATACTAGGATAAATTCCACTATTCTGCCTACTCATGACGTCAGCCACACTTCCTTGTCATTATTGTCCATTACTCGTATGTTAATATGTTACGCCCACTAACCCTTGTTTGTACGTTACACCCATCAGCCTTTACTCGTACGTTATTGCTCATTACTCGTACATTACACTCATCAGTGTTGGATCATCTTCCTCTCTTCTTGACCAGGTCGGGTTGAAAGGTCATATGACTTCGTCAGGTCGGTCGAGTCGGTCTTCACGTGTGTTATAATGATGTTTGAATCTAGAAATCCCTCATCAGGTCGGGTCAGTCTTCATCTGCACAACTGTTACTGAATCTGATCCCTAACATTGGGTCGGTCTTAGCAGATGTTCTTGTACTGTCGAATCCTTTGGTTCTGCCCTCGGGTTGCCTTCTTGAACCTCGGGCTCGGATCCCCCTATCCGACCTCTCATCTGATGAACACTAAAAAGTGCACATTTATTAAAAGAAAAATTATTCATTTTACACTTAGTTTCATTAATCCCCTTAATTTAGCATATTTATAAAATAATAATTAAATTTATGCTTTATTGTGATTTTTATTTCTTATGTAGGTGAAATAATATTTTGGATGCATGACTAGAAAAATGGATATGACATTTGGATTTTGGAGGCCAAAAATTTGAAATGGCATTCTAACAGTGTTACAAATTCAAAAACTTCAGCCCTGCGTAATTTTCATATTTTGGTCACAACTTTTTATTTCGATATCGGATTGAAGTGATTCCAGTTCCAGCTGAAAGAAGACTCAAAGATATACAACTTTGTTGTAGATAAAATTTTCTAGTTCTGAAGTTTTCAAGACCGAAATTGACGAAAGATCTAAAATGTGTTTAAAAAAAATACGATTGCAATGCAATTGTCTTTCAGAGGGCTGAGCTTCCTCTATAAATTAGAGGATGCTTAGCCTTCAAAATCTCATACTTTCTTCTGAATCTCTCTTGTAGAATTTGAGATAGAGTGTCTTGTGTGTTTTATTTTTGTAAGCTTTTTCTTGTAATTTCTTTTTCTTTTAGTAATAAACTTATGTGCATTTTTATTCAAATTATGAGTAACTAATTACTTTTTGATGTGGTAAATGGTGGAGTTTTTAATGTGAAAATATAGATTAATCTCACTTATACTATAATATATAAATTGTAATCTAATGATTAATACTTAATTTAAATCTGGATTAATTATTGACAAACTTTGTTACCGTCTTTATGGTTAGTTTTATTTATTTGGCATAATTAAGTACTTAACTGGACTTGTTATAGATAAAATTTATCACTGCATTTATGACTGGTTTTATTTGTTTTGGCATAATTAATTCCTAAATTAAATTAAGTGGGTAATATTGACAATTTATATTATAAATAGTTAGATTTTTAAATTTGAAATATTAAAAGTGGATCCCCTAATCCCAACATTTTATTTTATTATTGTAGTCTAATTTAAAAATTTTCAATCACTTCAAACAAATCAATCTTTTTCTTTTCACTCAAATTATTATTTTATCTTATTAAATCTATTCCTTGTGGATCGACCTCGGACTTACGAGGTTATTTTATTACTTCGACAATCTTATACTTGAGAGTAAATAACCACTTTATGAGCGTGTCAAGTTTTTGGCGCTGTTGCCGGGGAATATAATTTAGTAGATAAAATAATAATTTAACATCCTTGTATTTTTTTTTTATATTTCTTTTGTTTGTGTTTTCTGTATCTGATTAGATATAATCACCATATTTATATTTTATTTCCTTATTCTTCTTTTCTTTTGTCATTTTATTTTATTTTTTTGTCCCACTTGTTATTATTATTATTATTATTATTATTACTATTTTTGTAAGTATTTCTTTTTTAAATTTTAGCATATAGTTTGCATGTAGGTTGCATGAAACACCGATCTCGATCATCTGACGGTATATTAAATAGAGAGTCTCCATCACCTTCATCGTCTGTCAAAATGGCCGAGAACCAAAATGAAAATCCACCTGTCCGAGTTGAAAATCCAGTTGATCAGGAAGAAAACGAGTATCAGCATGACGATCTTAATCATCTTAGGACACTCAGACAATTCATGAATCCCACTACGACATGATCACCATCTTGCATTTAAGCACGTTTCAATTTTAAGACAGGTATCATCCAACTTTTACCCACATTCCACGGTCTAGAAACAGAAAATCCTTATCAGCACTTAAGGGAATTTGAAGAGGTATATAACACTTACACAGACCAAAATTGCAGCATGAATATAATTAGATTAAAGTTTTTTTCCTTTTTTTTAAAGGATAAAGCTAAAATTTGGCTGCATAACCTTATGTCATGATCCATCCGAACATGGGATGATTTGGAAAAATATTTTCTGAAAAAATTCTTTTCCCCTTACATGTCAAACTCCTTTAAGAGGAGAATCACAACTTTCACACAAGATTCAGGGGAAACACTTTACCAATGTTGTGAGATATTTAAAGAAATATTGAGTGTTTGTCCACATCACGGGTTTGAAACATGGAGGCTGGTTGCCTACTTCTACGAAGGTTTAACACCCCAATGTAGAAAATGTTGGGGTTGGTGCTCAGAGCGCCAATCCGGACCGTATTTATGTCTTACTCATGAATACGAACATCCCCTTATTCCATAATATTACTTATTTATGGTTGCACCTCTTGTTCTTATATACGTATTCGATCTAATTACTATTAGATTGAAACTAAATGTGGTTTAGTGATATGTATATATTAGACAAAGGCCAGATAATATATAATACAGTACACAGTTACAAAGAGAGTTTGTAATTGACATTGGGAAGTGTCACTGTTATATATATATTATCAAACATAGTTCCTGGTCAAGATTCACTAACACGGGTCGGTTAGTCAAATCCGTTAAGACCAGTACATGTCGTATATCGAGACTTGGTCCGATGGTTTATCCCAGTGAACCATGAGTCTGGGGAGACTCGTATAGACGTGTAGGTGTTTATAGTGTATAAACACTGAACGGCTCACCGAAGATTCTTAATGGATGGTACACCAACGTCAATAAGAATCTTCTTGGGTTGAGTAGCATAGTGGTCCTTCGACTTGAGATACCACTGTGGATGTATGAGACATCCTCCATACTTAGATGACAGTCACGTCACTGATCTATTTAGATCAGACCTCCGCCTGTTCGTTGGGTGTGGATCAATCCTCAGGATATCCTGTGTGTGTCAAGATAAGATCCGTCAGTTCTATGTACATAGCATAGGTAGTCCATATATAATTAGCAGTCTGTTAAATCTGTGGCCACAGTATACATCGGAAGTAAGTTCCGAGTGTTATTTAAAGATTGTTAATTGATACATCGACGAGATAATACCTATAGATATTTGACGTTTACATCTATATCTCTGGGATTATCTGGATACCTGTGACGGAGGGATTATACGTATGCAATGACCTCGACCTGTATGATTCAGCGAGATTATCCGTGATCGTCATAATCTACGGGTGGATAGATTATGGACACGAAATTGGATTTCGTGACGGATATACCTGAATCTAGAGAGTCTCAATAATGAAACATACTCGTAGAGCACTAGAGCAACATTTATGAATAATGATGATTATTTATAAATCGTTTAATCGTTAAACAAAAAATACATGCGAACGGGTCGAATCGTCATTTCCTAATTAATGTGTATTTGTATTTGATATATGATATTATTAAATACACATTAATAAATAGTCAAATAAAGGTATTTGACATATATCATCAATATATGTATTTGAGATATTTAATGTAAATATAATACATATATTTGATATATTTGTATTTAATTAATTATTTAATTATTTAATTGTTAAATGATTAATATAATTAAAATATAAATATATCACCAAATGATAAAGTTAGGAAATGATTATAAGTGTAAATGTTTGACTTTACATTAAAGAAAAAGGTTGTCAAATTGATTTTGACTTCTTAAGATATTTGTTCAAAATTGTTTGAAAAATGAAAATATCTTTCTATTTATTTCTTGCTAAATTCGGCCATACACTTAAAATATAAGAGTTATATTTTTCTTAGTTGCATTTGTTGACTTAATTAAATGTCTTTAAAGTTGTTTTTAGATATTTAACCAAGTTGATCAAATGTAAAGTGAAATGAAATTGAAATTACAAGACTTGCATTTCCTTTAGTGAAATTCGGCCAAGGTGGAATTGGTGCAAGTATATATTGTTTTTTCATTTCATTTATTCATAACCTAATACACTTTAAAGAAAACTCCATTAATGGAAACCGAAGAAAGCTTGTGAGAAAGAAAGAAGAAATCAAAGAAAGCTTGGATTTTAGTAAGTTTCTCCACTTACTATTAGAAAGGAAAATGTTCCTTAGGATCTAGGCTTTAACATATGATGTTCTTAGGTTATTTCTTTCTTTATTCTTTGTGTTTTTGATTATGGAAGTTTTGGTGAAAGTGTAGAGCATGCATGATGAATGAAGCTTATGGCTATTGTAGTAATAAGTGTTCTTTTATGGTTTTGGAAACCTTGTTGCTAATCTAGAGTTGTTGACCCACTCTTAGATGATCTAGATTTGATCTTGAGTTGTTTCATTGTGTTGAGACTTGGATTGGATGGAAGAATGATTATTGAAGTAATTGATTTAACCAATTTGGTCTAATTTGTCCAATTTGATAAAATTGAAAAATTAGGGTTCATGACCAATTCCAAATTTGGGGCATATAAAGTTGTGTATTTGGATGTGTATATGATGCATATAAAGTTTCATGTTCATTGAATTACATCTTGATGTGTTTTGATGCATGAAATGACAAAATGCACAAGTTGCCCACCGTTGGGAGGCATTCGGCCAAATGATGAATTTTGGGGATTTATGTTGCCCTTGGTATTTTGATGTTTGAACATGCTAAGTTCATTTTAGAAATGATTTAGAATCATTCAAAATTGATTTGATCAATTTCGGACTAAAATGGACAAAGTACCAAGTGTAAGGGTAATTCGGTAAATTCACTTAAATATGATTTATTTGAATTTTATTTCATAATTTGATTATTGGATAATTAAATAAATATGTTTATTTAATTAATCCGAGAAAAAGTTTTGAAATCGGAAAATACGATTTTCCACCGCTTCCGCTGCATTACCGGATATTCCCCCTGAAAACCCTTACAGACAAGTAGTGGAAATGATGTGTAATGGTGAATTTAGAGACAAAAATCCCGAAGATGCACTAGATTACCTAGAACACATAGCAGAGAATGCACAATAATGAGATACAGTTGGCACTTATGAGTCGTTTGTAAAACCACAGCCATCTGGTAGAGATATGTTTAACCTTAGGGAAGACCATGAACTTTCTGCTAAGTATACATCTCTAGCTAAAAAAGTTGAGGCATCAGAAATGAGGAAGAGTGATCATAACAAGTCAGTTCAAGAAGTCACATGTCAAATCTATATGACGCACTATGGGCTACCAGACAGCTTACAAGACACCTATTGGTATGTCCCCATATCAAATGGTGTTTGGGAATGCATGCCATCTGCCAGTGGAGCTTGAACACAAAGCGTATTGGGCACTGAAGAAGTTAAATCTTGATCTACAAGCAGCAGAAGAGAAAAGGCTCCAGCAACTCAACGAATTGGAGGAATTTCGCCTACATGCTTATGAAAATGCCAAATTGTACAAAGAAAAAAAAAAGAAATGGCATGATCGAAAAATAGTGCGCAAACAACTGGAACCAGGGCAGCAGATGTTGTTATACAATTCAAGGTTGAAACTCTTTCCTAGGAAGCTAAAATCACGGTGGTCAGGTCCATTCTTAATCACCCAAGTTTTACCATACGGAGCCGTTGAGTTACTTGATCCCAACTCCAATGATACACTCAAAGTTAATAGCCAGCGTGTCAAGCACTACTGGAGAGAATCATTTGAGCGAAAAAAAAGAAAGTGTCACACTTTCATATCCAGCCTAACCTTCGAGCAGTCATGTCTAGCTGACGACGTTAAACTTAGCACTAGCAGGGAGGCCACCCATGCAATTTGTGTATATATTAAAATTTGGTGTGCTTTATTTTTGTGTGTTTAATTTTTGTAGGTAAAGTCACATTTCAGGATGGAAGACGTTTTCGCAAATCTTCACAAGCAATTTCCTTCTCTCCCTTAAAACGCTCTGATGAAAGTCTAAAAAGCTCGCATGGAACAAATGAGACTACTGATGATCAAATGTATTCCTAATGACATCCGTTGGTTAATTGAAGCACGCGTTCGATTGGTAGGTGAGTCTCCTGACTCTTTTATTTCATATTTGCATGGTTTAGAAAAAAAAACACATATTCTAAGAAAAGAAGAGCGAAAAGATTAGGTGTTTGCTATAAATGTGCACGCATGACATGTAATACTCGTTGTCGTTCTTTAGGAGTGGTGTCTGATAATCGTGAAGATAAAATTAAATTCATTAGGGATGGCATGAGTAAGGAGTCTTTGGATGACATATCATTGACTCTTGAGACGCATTCCAGTGGATATGTGCATCACGCAATTCACATGTTACATGCACAATTTCGAAAAGAAATGCAACATTTAAGTCTCGGGAATCTGACTTTAAAAGACCATGTTTTCCAATTTATAAGAAAATTGGATGAGACGCTTGTCCCTGATGCATAGATGTCAATCAAGCCGTTACTTCTTGTAAATATTATTATCTCTTTGTCTTTATCTAATAATTGTGATTTGTTTTGTTATTTTCTTTTATTTTATCCGACAAGATCCAGACTTTTTGACTTTCACGATTTATTTTACTGTTTAGCTAATAATTGTCATTTGGCAGGTACTAGTGCTATTATTACTCACCCTTTTTTCAGGTTCAATAAATTCAGCTCGTTATTGCACTCTTGAAGACATCCATATTTGAGAAAGAAATACATAAAAAAAATGGAAGCAACTTCAAGAAGCCGAGTTGTTAACATCTGTGTGTTTTGCTGTACTAATGTTGGTTCTAAACCAGAGTATGTTGAGGCAACACATGAATTGGGTAGAGTCATAGCTGAAAGGAATATGTATTTAGTATATGGCGGTGACAATCTTGGACTAATGTGGTACGTTTCAAGGGCCGTACAGGAAGGAGGTAGTCAAGTTATGGGAATCATCCCAAAACCCTTGGCGGAGGCAAATCTTATAGGACCATCAAACGGAGATGAATGCATTGTGCCAGGTATGTCTGAACGACTTGTGGAAATGATTAACCGTGCCGATGCTTTTATTCCTTTACGAGGTGGCTTGGGCACGATGGAGGAAATTTTTACAGTGCTATCTTGGGTGAACTTGAACATACACCATAAACCAATTGGACTGTTTAATGTTGATGGATTTTATGACTTTCTTTGTGTGTTTCTTGATGATGCTCGGAGAAATGGGTTCGTTTCAAAACATGTAAAATATATCCTATTCACTGCCAGAACAACCCATGATTTAATTGACCAATTTTTAACCTTTGAACCACAAATTGACCCTATCATTTCCAAGATTAACTGGTCTGATAATGATCGTGGTAAGAAGCATCAGATAAATCTGGATCTTAACCTTTAATTTTATTTTTAGATATAGAATTTTAGCTAACCAGTTACTGTCTTCTAAACTCTTCTTCTATTTTTTAGACAATGTCTCAATTAGGTTTGGGGAGGGGAACAGTTGATTAGTATCTTGTTTTTATTTTTTTCGTTGTGTTGTTTTTTCTTGGTTCTTAGTAAAAAATTTTCAAAAAAAATAAAAAAAATAAAAAATATTTTGTGTTTTTAATTTGACTAATCAGGTAAATTTGTGTGAGATAGATGAGTAAAGAATTTTCACTCCTGAGACGTATCTTAACCTATTTCGTAACACGCTAATTTTTGTTTATTTCCTTTTGAATTATTTAATTTGTGAAATCTCCATAATACTGACTAAATTAGATCTTCATATGCTCAGTTGATAAGTATTATCAACATGCATGGTAACATACAACCATGAGTTGTAATTGAAAAGTTTGTAATATTCAGTGCTCTAGTTTAATTGGAGGAAGCATCTAAAAAAAACGATGAAATAAAAAAAATTAAACATCTAAGATCCGAGTAATTAAGTCCGTAGGGGTGTTTTAACACCTAGTGCCCTAAAGCCAAATGGCTTGGGAGTCGCTGGCCCAAAGCTCGCTACATGGATTGAAGATGTTGTAAAAAAAATTAGAAAAAAATTCCATTGCTAAAAATGTGTGAATTCTGATATAACTTTATAACAAAAATATTACTCTATTTTCAACTACACTTATAAATATTGTGGGCACAATGAGCTGATTAATACCTTGTTGGTTGTGTATATGGAGAATGGTAAAAATAATCGGAGAATTTATTTATTTGGTAATTTAGAAAGAAAGAAAACAACTATTAACTTGGATAAGAGTTTCACTTGTTTAGTCACTGTAACATCCCCAATAAGGGAATGTTACCGGCAGACAACAGATCTCACTATCGCCTAAGCCTCTAACTCTTGAACTAGAACTCTTGCTTTTATCTCAATGCTATGGAATATACATTAAATCACACATGCAAACTTGTATGCTTGAATCAACTTGAATGGAAGATCATAAAAGGAAACTCATGCATATATACGTGGACTGAAGTAAATACAATGTGTCAACAACATCACTCATGTCAATGATACAACAAAATGACTCCACATAAGACTACATTCTAAATGAATATAGCTCTGGAATGATGGACCCGACGACTAGTGACTGCAGTGTAACACTTGTCCTCGAACTGGGTCTCCAAAACGACACATGGCTCACCAAAAAGGAGTGTCCTGCAAAAGAACTGGGAAGTGGTGGGGTGAGTCCAAAGGATCTCAGTGAGTGGAGCTAAAAAAAATAATAAAAACAGATCAGAACATCATAAGAAACCATTATACTTAAAGCTTTTCTGAAAAATTTCTTGAAACTCATACTTTTCTTTTATCTGAAAAATATTTTTTTGAAAACTTTCTGAAAAAGATATCTCCGGTGCTGTAGAAAGCTGGACGCATGGAGGCGTTACGTATCGTCGTCCCCCCCATACGCCTAACTGGAGCCAGAAGTGCAAATCCATGACTTTGGGGCATTACGTATCGCCGTCCCCCAAAGCATGCCACTACCGCCTCTGAAACTGGTGGTATTGGGGCATTATGTATCGTCGTCCCCCAAGCCACAAACTAGAACTGGGGGTGCAGATCTATGCTACCACCCAAGCTCTGAAACTAGGGTCTAGGGGCGTTATGTATCGCCGTCCCCCTAACTCTGCTCTACGTGTGCACACGGTCTCTGTCCGTCAATTCCAATTGTGTCAAGTTACATACTGGGTGAGTTTTTCCCTCATGCCCCGAAAATATAAAAGTAATATTGATAAACTTTAAAACTTTTAAATCAAATCTCATTTAACATGTAACCGTTAAATCAAACAAGGCTAACGCCCTAAAACTTTTTTAAAAGTAAGTCGTGAAATAACTTTTAATATGAAACCAATAGTTATAAAGTCAATTTGAAAGGAAATAAATCTCCACTCACAGATTTGAAGTCCAGGTAAGTTTCCTTCACGTCGCTGGGGGCGAGCGCTGCTCATATCGAGTATCTATAAAATATTCGGCGTTAGAATCAACAGTTATAAAATACGATTCATAATTAAATAAAATTCCTTAACCTAACCGGATTTCCCCATTAGAACCTTTTTATCCCTCCAATGAATTGTAAAACGACCCCCTGACTATTGGTTACGCGTCGCGTTTCCTAAAAAAATTTTCTGGTTTCTGGTGGTCGCGGCGCAAGCTGCACGTCGCGACGCGTTGTCGTTTCCCTGGGCAAATTCTGCCTTGCCGAGACCAGTCCCTAAAATCCAAACTCACACAACCCAAATCAAATTCTATTTCTACAATACATCCACAAGTAAATATATCATCTAATTCATCACTATAACACACTACTAACATCCAACACCATCAAACTTCATCATCCTAACCAAAATCAACAAACTTGAATAACCAATTTAAAATCACCCAAACACCCATTTCTTCAACACAAAACATCCAAACTTAATCCTCATCAACTTAACAATATATTTCAGACATCTAATCACCAAAATTTGAA
The DNA here is from genome assembly GCA_019454045.1 of Zanthoxylum bungeanum. Classification (NCBI taxonomy): domain Eukaryota; kingdom Viridiplantae; phylum Streptophyta; class Magnoliopsida; order Sapindales; family Rutaceae; genus Zanthoxylum; species Zanthoxylum bungeanum. Next base: position 32,210 of record SKCR01023595.1, read on the forward strand.
TTATTAAAATTTGGGTCAAGGACACTTTACCTTGATTCAACTCATTTTCATCCTTAAAATGCCCCAAAATCCCCATTTTCTTCCTTTCTTGGAGTTTAGCTTGAGTGAATTTCTTTATTAGCTTCAAATTTTTGTTGAAGAAATGCAACTTTCCCTCTTCCTTTCTCTACCTCTAAGTCACGTCCAGCACAATGAAAGAAGAAGAAATTGTTTCCTTTTCATTTTCTTTTTGTTTTGATTTGTTTTATTTCTTTTACTTGTTAGAATTCTAGAAAAGTGTAGTAACTACACTTAGTTGGGCCTTGGGCTCTCTTCACTAATTTAATGAATTTTGGGCTTGGGCTTATTTTCCTCTTATTTAATTAATTAGAGGCTTGGGCTTCTCTTTTTCTTTCTTTTCTAATTCTTTAAGGTTGGGCTTAAAACAAAATAATGGAAATTGGGCTTAACTAAAATAAATATTCATTACCTCTAATTGATTTTCAGAAATAACTTACTAACCCGAAAAAGAAAAATTTCAAAGCGTGAGCTAAACAATTGGGGTCGTTACAGTCATTTGTTTGATTTTTTTTTTTTTGCTTTTGTGTGCATTTGACATATGTGGGTATCGTCGCTGCAAGCCCTCACAAGACTACAACTCATCCACTAGGGACACCTAGGAGTTTAAAGGCTTGTTGCATACGCTAAATGCAACCGTGATCCATACGAAAGTGGCTTAGTTTAATTTAGTTTCAGTTATTTATTTTATTTTATTTTTAGTTTTACTCGAGGACTAGCAAAATTTTAGGTTTGGGGGTGTGATGAGCGGAAAATATATCACTATTTACCACCCATTTAACCTAAAATTTTGTATGGTTTCTCGAGTTTTATGAATATTTTGATGTGTTTTTGTGTGTTTTGCAGATAAATAAAGTTTTGGAACTCAATGGAATCAATCAGGACTAAATGTGGAACAAATAAGGGAAAAAGCTGGACTTGACTTTTGGATTTTGGAGGTTGGAAACTTGAAATGGTGTTCTAACGAAGTACAATTTCAGAAATTTCAACTTTGCGTAATATTCGTATTTTGACCATAACTTTATACTCCGATATCGGATTGAGGTGATTCAAGTTCCAGATTAAAGAAGACTCAAAGATCTACAACTTTGATGTCATAATAATTTCGAATTCGGATGTTTTCATGACCGAAATTGATAAAACATCCGAAAGTGTGTTTTGTGCAATTATTAAAGTCATTTTCAAAACAAAAATAAAATAAAATAAAATAAAATAAAAATGAAAATTGTCAAACTTCCACCAAACATGCTTGCATATTTGGTGGAGGATTTGGTGCCATGTTTTGTGCCATGTTTGGTGGAGAAATTAGTGGAGAAATTTATGGAGAAATTGGTGGAGAAATTGGTGACTGCAAAATTTTACCTATAAATACCAAGCCATTTCATTTGTAAAATTCATACATTCTTCTGGAGATTTTCTTAAGAATACTAAGAAGATTGTATCTTGTTTGTTTATTTACAGCTTTCTATATTTTATTTTTTATTTTACGCAATAGTTCTTTCTTTACTTTACTTTTCAGTCTTTATTTTTACTTTTCAATATGAGGAGATAACTCCCATCTGCTGGGGTGAAGGGTAAAATTTTTATTACTAATATTTTGATTAATCTCCCTTAATTATAATATATAAACTATTTAAAACCTGACTTAATGAGATACCGCCTTTATGGTCGGTTGGACTTAATTAAATTGATTTTAACCTGACTAAATTGGATACCGCTTTTATGGTCGGTTGGAATTAATCATAAATTTGACTTAATCAGGATATCGCCTATATGGTCGGTTGGTAATGTCATGCAAAGTTTATATATTATTATAAGGGAGTTATCTAAAATATAAGAAATAAAAGTGGATCCTCTAACCCCAGCATTTTCTTTAATGCTTTATTTACCTTTTTAATTTCCAAGTTTTACTTTATGTCATTTACTTTATTTATGTCTTTACTAGTCCTAGATATGTGTTGTAACTAAATACCATATCTGGGGTTGTGATGAATTCCAATATCACCGGTTTATAAGGGGTTATTTTATGACTTGGGTAATATAAATGTTTATTTATTGAGTCTTAAGCTTAATGCTTCTTGTTAACTGGCCATTAATAAGATTGATCTGGTAAATTTAAAATAAACTTAACGAAGGAATTTTAGGTTTCAGCCTTAGACTCAATAGCTCACGATCTTACCTCGGGGCATGGTGACCCTTAGGTAAATTTTCTTACAGGATAGACATATACCTGTCGGGCGGGGGTAGCCACAATTGGAACTTAATTTTAATGAATTCAGGTAACTTGGTTAACATAGACATATGATTAATTAGGTTATTTGGGTGTTTGCATCTGACCATCGACAGAGGCTTTTGCATATTTTCGTGTTCCAGGTTAATAAACCAATATATTGCACAAAAGTGAGATAACCACTTCATCTTTAAAAGATATTGGAAGGATTCACAACCCTAGATAGTTTAATAATATTGAATTTTCCTTTAATTTACATTTGCATTGTTTTATTTACTTGTCTTTAGTTTAAAATCATCATCCAATCAAACAACCAATCTATTAGATACTTGTAAACACTTAGCTTCACAAATTGATAGCCTAAGTATTAAGTCCTCGTGGGATCGATACATTTTATACTACTTGAATGATACGTGCGCTTGCGTTACGTGAGTAATTTCACCGATCACTCACCCTTTTTCAGGATCTATAAATTCAGCTCGTCATTTCTCTCTCCGTCACATCCAGATAAGAGAGCAAAAATGGAGCAAAATTTGTGTCTTTTGTGGAACCAACTCTGAAATTAAACCAGAATTTATTGAGGCTGCACAAGAATTGGGTAGAGCTATGGCGGAAAGAAACATGCACTTAGTATATGGTGGTGGCAACCTTGGATTGACAGTGAAGTTTTGGGGATCATTCCAAAATATTTGACAGAGGAAAACCTCATCGGAAAATCAAATGGAGAAGAATATATTGTCTCAGGTATGTCTGAAAGACTTACTGAAATGATCAATATTTGTGTGTTTTATGGAACTAGCTTAGGAACTAAACTAGAATTTGTTGAGGCTGTAAAAGAATTGGGTAGAGTTATGGCAGAAAGAAACATGCACTTAATATATGGCGGTGGCAATCTTGGGCTGAAGGGATGTGTTTCAAAGGCCGTGCAAGAAGGTGACAGTCAAGTTTTGGGGATCATTCCAAAACCTTTGACAGATGAAAATCTTATCGGAAAATCAAATAGAGAAGAATGCATTGTCTCGGGTATGTCTGACTGAAATGATCAATCATGCTGACGCTTTTATTGCTTTACAAGGTGGGCTGGGCACGTTGGAAGAAATATTCATAGTTGCGTCATGACACCAAAAACCCATTGGACTGCTTAATGTTGATGGATTTTTCGATTTTCTTTTTGTATTTCTTGAGGATTCCAAAAGAAATGGGTTTATTTCAAAATCAGTAAAAAATATCTTTATAACTGCAAGAAAAACTGATGATTTATTTGACCAACTCTTAGCTTATAAACCAAAAATCGACCCCATTCTTTCCAAGTTGAACTGGTCTGGTAACAATCGTGGCAATAAGCGTAAAGTTGACTTGAATCTTAATCTGCAATTTTTTTTTAAATAGTCGTAGATTCAATTGTCAATTCCACACTAACCATGTGATGTCTTCTAAATTCTAATTCTTCAATTTCATACATTGGGGACAATGTCTCAAATTGGTTGAGGGGAGGGGATAATTGATTAGATAATTTTCATTTTTATATTTTGTTGATGTGTTTTTCGTTCAAAAAAAAGTTTTTTTTATGTTGTTTTTGATTTGTTATTATTTTGTGTGTAAGAAAAAAAAATTGTGTTGATTTTCTTTTGTGTTTTTCAAAAACAAATACACACAAATTGATAACAATTTTTTACTAACAAAGTGAAATTGTTGTTCATAGGTGGCTGTGTAAGGAGTTTTCGCTCCTGAGACGCATCTCAAAATAATTCGTAACAAGTTATTTTTGTTTCTTTCTTTTTTAATCATTTAAATTTATGAATTCTCCATAATATTGATTAAATTTGATCTTCATAAGCTCATTTAACAGGTATTATCAACATATATGGTAACATATGATCATGAGTTGTAAGTGAAAATTTTATAATATTCAGTTCTCTAGTTTGTTGGAGGTAGCATCTAAGGTAGTGGAATTTGTATTTTTATTCAAAAAAAATTAATCATGCTTTTACTTAGTAACTGGACATCTTGCCTCAGCAAGCAGTGATTGTTCGCGTAAAACAATAGAGTTTGAGTTAGTTTAAAAAAATGATAATAATCAAGATTTTACTTAGTAACCGGATATCTTGCCTCAGTAAGTAGTGATTGTTCGCGTAAAACGGTAGAGCTTGAGTTTGTAAAAAAAGTGTGTGAATAAGTTCGATTTCATAGCCTCTTTAACTCGAGCAATTAAGTATGTATGAGTGTTTTAACACTTAGTGCTCTAAGGCAAACTGGTCTGGGTGTCACTGGCCCAAAGCTTGTTACATGGTTAAAGAGAAAGCTTAAGTAAATCAGACACTTCTTATTTTTAACATTTGAGATCCGAGCAATTAAGTCCGTAGGGGTGTCTTAACACATAGTGCCCAAAAGCCAACTGGTTTGGGAGTCACTAACCTAAAGCTCGTTACAAGGATTGAAGATGTATTATTACAAAAAAAAACTATTTTTGTATTTACAAATAAACTTTTATTGCCAAAAGGTGTGAACTCTAATATAATTTTAGGACAAAAATATTACTCTCTTTTCAACAAGACCTGCGAATATTGTGGGCACAATGAAATGATTGATACCTTGTTTTATGTGTGTATGGAAGAGGGTAAAAAGTACATGAGAATTTACTTATTTGATCATTTAGAAATAAAGAAAATAATTATTATTTTGGATAAGAATTTATATTTTTAAAGTTTTTTTCGCCTAAATTACTACGGACTAGTTGATGAACACTAAAAAGTGCACATTTATTAAAAGAAAAATTAATCATTTTACACTTATAGTTTCATTAATCTCCTTAATTAAGCATATTTGTTTAATAATAATTATATTTATGTTTATTGTGATTTTTATATTTTATGTAGGTGAAATAATACTTTGGATGCATATCTAGAAAAATGGACTTGATATTTGGATTTTGGAGGCCATAAATTTAATAGGGCGTTCTAACAGTGTACAACTTCGGAAATTCCAACCCTGCGCAATTTTCGTATTTTGGAAATAACTTCTTACTCCGATATCGGATTGAAGTGATTCCAGTTCCAGATGAAAGAAGACTCAAATATCTACAACTTTACTGTTCATAAGAGTTTCTAATTCTGATGTGTTCGAGACCGAAATCGATGAAAAATTCAAAGTATGTTATATGTAATTATTAAAGTCATTATCAAAAATAAACTAAAATAAATGGAAAATGACAATCTACAATTGTCAAACTTCCACAATGTTTGGTGGAGAAAATGATGTAGAAATTGGTGGAGAAAGCTTGCAAAATTTCTATAAATATAGTTGCTCTACACCTCATTTTCCTCAGCTTCATTCACACGATTCTCTCTGAAATTTTGTGAAGGGATCCAACTCTTGTGTGTTTTATTTTCTTTAAAGTTTTTTTGTATTTTATTTTTCTTTCAGTAATAAAATTATGTGTGTTTTATTCAAATTATGAGTAACTAATTTTTTTTTATTGGGGAAAAAGGTGAAACTTTTAAAATGAAAATATAGATTAATCTCACTTATATTATAATATATAAATTGTAATCTAATGATTAATACTTAATTTAAATCAGGATTAATTATTGACCAACTTTGATACCACCTATATAGCTGGTTTTATTTATTTGTATAATTGAGTTCCTAACTGGACTTGTTATAGACAAAAGTTATCACCACCTTTATGGCTGATTTTAAATGTTTTGACATAATTAATTCATGAAATAAATTAATTTGGTAATAATGACAATTTATATATTATAAAAAATGAGAGTTATGTATTTAAAATATTAAAAGTGGATCCCCTAACCTCATCATTTTATTTTATTATTGCAGTTTAAATTAAAATTTTCAATCACTTCAAACAATCAAGTCTTTTTATTTTTCTCTCAAATTATTATTTTATTTTACTAAATTTATTCCCTGTCGATCGACCTCGGTCTTATCAGGTTATTTTATTACTTCGACACTCTTATATTTGGTAGTAAAGAACCATTTTTTGAGTGTGTCAAGTTTTTGGCGCCGTTGCCGGGGAATAAATTTAGTAGATAAAATAATCCTTGTATATATATATATTTTTTTTTTCTTTTTTTTTTCTTTTTATTTTATTTTATTTTTGTTTGTACTTTTGTATTTTTTTATTTTTTTCTGCATCTCATTTTTCTTTCAGCTTTGCATTTGTGTAGATCCAAAAATATCATGATTGATCCTAAATGAATCCTGAACCCAGAAATCCCACAAGACATACCATATTCTTAATTCTTCAAGGTTATAGGAGACAGAAAAATCAATTAATATGGAGCTTGCATTTCGCCAAAGAATTTCTTGAATCATCCACATCTAGAGGTTTTTCCATAATTTTTTGTGAGAACCTAATTCGAGAGATTGAGACAGCTGAATGAGAAATTAAATTGATATCTGAATTGACAAAAATCAGAGGACATTTTTAGTTCTAAATAACTACATTTGTATTTTCTTTATTTTTTTCTTTTTGTCAATTTCAAAATTTTCCACTTGTTTATTATTTTCTTTTTGTAAGTATTGTATTTGCATTTTTAAATTTTAGCATATATTCTGCATTTAGGTTGCATGAGATATTGGTCTCGATCATCTAACAATAGATTAAATAGAGAGTCTCCATCACCTTCATCGTCAGTTAAAATGGCCGAGAACCAAAATGAAAATCTACCTGCCCGAGTTGAAAATCCAATTGATCAGGAAGAAAACGAGTCTCAGCATGGCGATCTTAATCATCATAGGACAACTCCAAACAGATTGCGGGCGTTCATGCCGCGTTCGAACGGTGTCGGTAATTCTGGTTTTGCTGCTAGCCTCACATTAAGCCCAATTCGCCCAAACCATGGCCCACACGCCCAAGCCCACTTAAAACACATATTTAACACATGGTGAAATCAAAACAAATCTAAAAATCACATACCAAATTGAAATAAACATTAAATCAATCAAATATTTTAATTCCTTAATTAAGATATTCACCCACCAATTACACAAGATTCATTCCTATCTAAACTAAATTAAAAAGATGTCATGCCTAATTAAAATCAATTATAACAAATTAAAGATTTTGACTTCCTAATCTAAACCAAATCAAATCCTCTATTTAAAGCCAAATCCATTCATTGTGAGACAAGGTGAAGCCCTAGCCTTTCTCTATATAAACAACCCCTAACCAAGACATGCACTCTCCTAGCTCATTCATACAAGAAAAGCCTCCCCTAGCTCATACACATAAGATACACATAAGATACACAACTCACTCGAAAATCACAACACACATAGAGACCTTCAAAACTCCCCCATTGCCGTGAACCTCAAGCCTTCCTCCATCACCATCTATCACCTTCACGCCTAAAGCCATCACATATCCCCCCAATTGCCGCATCTTTAACCCACTGCACTGCCCCTTTCACAGCCCTAATTCACACCAAAATAGCCCATACAGCAGTCCTAAAACACACATAAAACAGCCCCCGAACCACACCGTAACACCACCGCAAACTACCCAAAACAGTCACTGAAAACCTTAAAAAGCAGTAACATAAAAAAACAGCAACCCAAACCCCCCTAAAAAACGCAAAAAACAGTCCAATAATAGACCTAAAACGGAGACCAAACAACAGGAAAACATGAGCAAATCAGAGTCAAAAGCAGCAGCAAAAGACGGAGAACGACGACTCCAAACAGTGAGACAACGAACGAGAGCAGTGAACCGGTGAACCGGAAGAGTTGCGGAGCATCCACCCTTCCGACGATCGTGTGCCGTACATCCGAGAGGTGATTTAAAAGGTTAGACCTGAGGGCACTTTTCTCATTAGTTTATATTCATTTTTTTGTGATTGTTTATTGAATTCTATTCGCAAGAGAGTCGTTTGTGGATGCATATTGTGGCTTGAATGAAATGGAAAATGTGTCGCCTCTTGTGGTATATAGGATGGAAACCGGACATAAATTTCATAGCCGATTCCGAATGGACGGTAGTAAGATCTATACTCGGGATACAACTCCACGTACCACTTGAGTAAACAACACATTCTTTTGTTTTTATGTTGCTTGGATTTATTTATCTTCGTTATTTGAATTCTGCATGTTATTTTTGTATGTATGATACAATCGAGCGCATGGGCTTAGTAAGTCGGATTAAAGGTCCCCTATTTGGATGAGTTAAAACCCTTTACCACGATGCTTTGCCGCGCCGGTTGATGTGTGTTCGGTTGAATGCAAGATACATTCAATCAGACATACTAAGTTTGATATTATTGTTCTTAATTCTTTGTATGCATGATTCAATCGAGCGCATGGGCTTAGTAAGTGCAATGAAAGATCCCCTATGGGGAGGGGTTAAAGCCCTTTACCACGATGCTTTGCCGCGCCGGTTGATGTCTGTTCGGTTGAATGTAAGATGTGTTCAATCGGGTACATGAAGTCTAAGGTTATTGCCTTTATTTTTATATGCATTGAGATAAGCGCATGGGCTTAGTAAGTGCGATGAAAGGTCCTCAATCGGAGAGGTTAAAATCCTTCGCTACGATGTTTCGCCGCGCTTCGTATTTCGCTATTTGCCTTTTTTATGTATGTATTGCGTCACATTTTGTGCATCGGGTCTGTACCCGTTCGAACGCGTTTTCGAACGCTATACGAACGCGAACCTTCTGTTTCCCGTTCGAACGCGTTTTACAAACGCTACTCGAACGCGCATGTATTTTGTTTCATCAGGTCTGGATCCGTTCGAACGCGTTATCAACGCTACACGAACGCGAACCTTCTTTTACCGTTCGAACGTGTTTACGAACACTACACGAACGCGCACACACTGAACTAAGTCTGTCTCATCATATTTCATGCACGACTGCCTTTTGGGTGATCTCCCTTGCATTATGTAGCCAATCATATTATTGTATTCCTGCATTCACCCATTCGATGTGTTCTTGGGATGATATTCAAGCATGATTAGGTTGTTAGCATGTTATTGGTTAATATGTTCATGAGATAGTACTCAAGCATGATTAGGTTTTTCTTAGTTTCCCTATCATATGATTGAGAAATGTTCATGAGATTGCCATGTGATGTTGCATGTTGTGATGAACTTGTTGATGTATGCATGTGAATTTAGAAGCATGATACTCTTGGAAATAAGTTTTACTTAAACTTGATTAAATTATTACATAAATCCTTTCATTACAAGTGACATAAGTAAGGGACCATTCCGAACCCAACGGTTTGAGGTCTTCCCTTGCGAGGGGTGAATGCGGCCTTAAATCTCATTTTTCCCGGTTCACACCGGGTGGCGACTCCATTATTCTCCGGTCTAGTCCCCCGCGGGCTACTCCGTACTCCCGACTGGGCCGCGAGCCCGGGACAACATACGTCGCCCAGTTCCTGTGTTCCCACAGTCTGGCGACTCCACTGGGGATATAGAATCGGCCCCAAAATATTGTCTTGTGATGTTTGGATTTATGTTTTAATTGACCGTGTCTATAGTGGATAAAATGGGGGTTTAATCAAAGGCATTTTAAGGCTAGGTAATGGTTGGGTGTCTTCCTTCACTCACTACCTTTCTAGAAGGAAAAGCTGTGAAGGCACCTATATATCCATCTACCCGTAGCCTATTGTGATGGACTAATTTGGAGGACTCGTTGTTTATTCCTGACACCAAGCGATAAGAGCCTAAGAGGCTTGGGTATTTAAGTGAGCCTCGCTCCACCTTCCCTCTGGGGAATCTACAACGGGAAATCCATTTGACAGTCCGTCACACACCATAGCTCATTGGCACGTACCGTAGTGTATAAAAAATGGTGCGCTCACTTGGTTGCTCGAACCCTTGATTGGGGAGACCTAGTTGTGGGCCATCCTTCGCCGGTGAGAGCCTTTGTCTATACTCTTGTGAACCCACCCATAGACCGGGTTTGTATGGTCAAAGTAACAATTATTTCCTTGAGTATGTGCTAGTGGACCATCCTCATTTGGATGCAGTTGGACCATTGTCAGAAATGCGAACTTGCTGGGCCATTTAAACTGGGGCGAGTTCGTACCTTATGACCATTGGGCCCAAAGCTTCTGAAATGTTGATGGGCCATTCCGTAGAAATTATTACTTTATATTTGCATTATCTTTTATGCTTGTGTTTGGGAACATCGCCGTTTGGATCCATTTGGACCATTTTTCATGGGATATGGGCTTGTTGGGCCATTTAAACTGGGACAAGAACGTATTTTATGACAATTGGGCCAAAGGCTTCTAAGTGTTGATGGGCCACTTTGTGCTTGTGTTCAGAACATTACCATTTGGATTTAGTTGGGCTCCTTGCCATGAGATGTGAACTCGTTGGACCATTTAAACTGGGACGGGTTCACTCATATGACAGTTAGCCCAGAAGCTTCTAAAATGATAATGAGCTGATTTGTTTGAAAATTTTAATCGATTTAGTATGTTATATATGTTACATGCATCTCATGCACCCCATGCATACATACATCATGTTAACCCTTGTGTTCTGAAAGCCATCATAGATTCCCGTTGGGTTAGGGAAAAGGGAAGACTCACCGAAATACTGGGAACAGACATGAGTGAATCAGATATTGAGGTATCACGTATGGATCAGTTGGAAAACGGTTTCGCCAAGGTCACTGAACAGTTGCAAGCCTTGACTACTGCCATGACAAATATGGCTGTGCCCCGTGCTGGGGGAAATTCTGAGAATGTAAGGCGCGAGGAGCCTTCGAATGGGTTGGGGGATGATATCCCCACTTTTGATGATGGCATGGCAGAGTATGCAACAGGCAAAGTGATTGGGTCTCAGGCAGAATTTCAGAAGCTTCGGGATCAGGTTGAGTCAGTTACCCGTAAGATGAAGGGTAAGGACGAAGAATTACTAGACTATGAGGCGATGGCTTTTGAGGAACAGTTGCCTGCTCAGTTCAAGATGCCGGATATGGCCAAGTTCAACGGGAATGGGGATCCGAGGGTCCACCTCCGACAATATGTGTCAGTTATGAGTTCAGTGGGCCTAACACAACGCCAAGCTCAGAAGATGTTTGGGATGTCACTCGAGGGGGCACCTGTGGTTTGGTATCATAGCCTTAAGAAGAAGGTTAAGGAAGATTGGAGGGAACTAGCTGATGCTTTTCTGAAGCAGTATGTTACAGACTTAGAAATTGACTTGTCACTCCGTGATTTGGAGAACACTAAGCAGAAGTCAGAGGAAAGTTTCAAAGAGTATGTGGATCGCTGGAGAAGCCAGCTTTTGAAGATGCAGACTCGGCCCTCAGAGAAGGACCAAATCAAAATGATCATCAAGGGCACCAAGCCCTCTATTTATAGTAAACTAAGGAGGATGACTCCGATAATTTCTGATTTTCGACAGTTGAGGGAAACTGTCATGGATATTGAGGAAGAAGAGGCTGAAAACAGAAAGTTCTATGGCCAGAATAGAAGAACCTTTGGGGGGCCTTCTGAGACCAAGCCCGCTACTGCCGAGGTTGCTTCCATTAAGAACCGGTATTTCTCTAACCTGGGGAAGCCGTTATCTAAGGTGCTTGAGAAGTTGAAGGGACAAGGACTCCTAAAACCCTTAGAGCCTAAACCACTTCCAGATCCTATACCACCCAACCTTAACCTAAGCTTGTATTGTCACTTCCATTAGAGGAGAGGCCACGAAACTGATAGCTGCACCCGCCTTAGGCATGAGATCCAAAACCTCATTGACTCCCACAAAATACCTGACCCAGAAAGAGAACAACCCAACGCACACAGAAATCCCCTACCCAACTACATGATCAACTCTGGCCTACCCGAAACCCTTGTCCTCCAAACCCTTAACCACCAAGCTTCTTACATGGAGATAGAGGATGATAGTGAAGAACCGTAGGCCAAGAAAGAAGGCAATGCTGCGGATGATGAAGTTGTTCCTCCTAGTTTATTTGATCCTGCATTTTTAATATAGACATTGACTTGGTCTACCTCTTCGAACCATTTCCTAAATGATAATAAAGACGTTCATTTCGTTTACATGCCTGAGTCTCTCCCTCCAACCTGCAACATGAGTATATTTTGAGAAAAGCATTCAACCCTGGTACTATGAAATTCAGTGATGTTTAGAACACGGGGAATCTTCGGAAGCAACAACGGTACAGTCAGTTTCAGAAATGAATCAGTATCAGTTTGGGGGGGGGGGAGGCCCGTATCATCAGCATCAATTTGGGGGCTTAAGCCCACATCAACATCAGTTTGGGGATGAGTCCCAGGGTCGACGCCCACATCAGTTACAGTTTGAGGATGAGTCCCAGGGCCGAGACCCACATCAATATCAGTTTAGGGCCGAGGCCCACATCAATATCAGTTTAGGGCCGAGGCCCACATCAATATCAGCTTGGGGGCGAGGCCCGCATCAATATCAGCTTGAGTTTTTTAAAAAAGTGTGTGAATAAGTTCGATTTCATAGCCTCTTTAACTCGAGCAATTAAGTATGTATGAGTGTTTTAACACTTAGTGCCCTAAGGCAAACTGGTCTGGGTGTCACTGGCCCAAAGCTTGTTACATGGTTAAAGAGAAAGCTTAAGTAAATCAGACACTTCTTATTTTTAACATTTGAGATCCGAGCAATTAAGTCCGTAGGGGTGTCTTAACACATAGTGCCCAAAAGCCAACTGGTTTGGGAGTCACTAACCTAAAGCTCGTTACAAGGATTGAAGATGTATTATTACAAAAAAAAAACTATTTTTGTATTTATAAATAAACTTTTATTGCCAAAAGGTGTGAACTCTAATATAATTTTAGGACAAAAATATTACTCTCTTTTCAACAAGACCTGCGAATATTGTGGGCACAATGAAATGATTGATACCTTGTTTTATGTGTGTATGGAAGATGGTAAAAAGTACATGAGAATTTACTTATTTGATCATTTAGAAATAAAGAAAATAATTATTATTTTGGATAAGAATTTATATTTTTAAAGTTTTTTTCGCCTAAATTACTACAGACTAGTTGATGAACATTAAAAAGTGCACATTTATTAAAAGAAAAATTAATTATTTTACACTTATAGTTTCATTAATCTCCTTAAATAAGCACATTTGTTTAATAATAATTATATTTATGTTTATTGTGATTTTTATATTTTATGTAGGTGAAATAATACTTTGGATGCATATCTAGAAAAATGGACTTGATATTTGGATTTTGGAGGCCATAAATTTAATAGCGCGTTCTAACAGTGTACAACTTCGGAAATTCCAACCCTGCGCAATTTTCGTATTTTGGAAATAACTTCTTACTCCGATATCGGATTGAAGTGATTCCAGTTCCAGATGAAAGAAGACTCAAATATCTACAACTTTACTGTTCATAAGAGTTTCTAATTCTGATGTGTTCGAGACCGAAATCGATGAAAAATTCAAAGTATGTTATATGTAATATTAAAGTCATTATCAAAAATAAACTAAAATAAATGGAAAATGACAATCTACAATTGTCAAACTTCCACAATGTTTGGTGGAGAAAATGATGTAGAAATTGGTGGAGAAAGCTTGCAAAATTTCTATAAATATAGGTGCTCTACACCTCATTTTCCTCAGCTTCATTCACACGATTCTCTCTGAAATTTTGTGAAGGGATCCAACTCTTGTGTGTTTTATTTTCTTTAAAGTTTTTTTGTATTTTATTTTTCTTTCAGTAATAAAATTATGTGTGTTTTATTCAAATTATGAGTAACTAATTTTTTTTTTATTGGGGAAAAAGGTGAAACTTTTAAAATGAAAATATAGATTAATCTCACTTATATTATAATATATAAATTGTAATCTAATGATTAATACTTAATTTAAATCAGGATTAATTATTGACCAACTTTGATACCACCTATATAGCTGGTTTTATTTATTTGTATAATTGAGTTCCTAACTGGACTTGTTATAGACAAAAGTTATCACCACCTTTATGGCTGATTTTAAATGTTTTGACATAATTAATTCCTGAAATAAATTAATTTGGTAATAATGACAATTTATATATTATAAAAAATGAGAGTTATGTATTTAAAATATTAAAAGTGGATCCCCTAATCTCATCATTTTATTTTATTATTGCAGTTTAAATTAAAATTTTCAATCACTTCAAACAATCAAGTCTTTTTATTTTTCACTCAAATTATTATTTTATTTTACTAAATTTATTCCCTGTCGATCGACCTCGGTCTTACCAGGTTATTTTATTACTTCGACACTCTTATATTTGGTAGTAAAGAACCATTTTTTGAGCGTGTCAAGTTTTTGGCGCCGTTGCCGGGGAATAAATTTAGTAGATAAAATAATCCTTGTATATATATATATTTTTTTTCTTTCTTTTTCTTTTTATTTTATTTTATTTTTGTTTGTACTTTTGTATTTTTTTATTTTTTTCTGCATCTCATTTTTCTTTCAGCTTTGCATTTGTGTAGATCCAAAAATATCCTGATTGATCCTAAATGAATCCTGAACCCAGAAATCTCACAAGACATACCATATTCTTAATTCTTCAAGGTTATAGGAGACAGAAAAATCAATTAATATGGAGCTTGCATTTCGCCAAAGAATTTCTTGAATCATCCACATCTAGAGGTTTTTACATAATTTTTTGTGAGAACCTAATTCGAGAGATTGAGACAGCTGAATGAGAAATTAAATTGATATCTGAATTGACAAAAATCAGAGGACGTTTTTAGTTCTAAATAACTACATTTGTATTTTCTTTATTTTTTTCTTTTTGTCAATTTCAAAATTTTCCACTTGTTTATTAATTTCTTTTTGTAAGTATTGTATTTGCATTTTTAAATTTTAGCATATATTCTGCATTTAGGTTGCATGAGATATTGGTCTCGATCATCTAACAATAGATTAAATAGAGTGTCTCCATCACCTTCATCGTCAGTTAAAATGGCCGAGAACCAAAATGAAAATCTACCTGCCCGAGTTCAAAATCCAATTGATCAAGAAGAAAACGAGTCTCAGCATGGCGATCTTAATCATCATAGGACAATCAGACAATTCATGAATCCCACTAGGACATGATCACTGTAGGCACTGCATTTTTTGCACATAAGTCCCTATGATGAGTCTCATTTGGAGACACTACCTTTTAAGTCACGGAGGTCACGGAAAACGGACATCGGAAGGGGAAATTCAGAATAAACAAGGTTCACTGCTTTCGTTCGTGCTGCGTTCGTGTATACGTTCGAACTCCAAACAGATTGCGGGCGTTCGTGCCACGTTCAAAGAGGCGTTCGAATGGTGTCGGTAATTCTGGTTTTGCTGCTAGCCTCACATTAAGCCCAATTCGCCCAAACCTTGGCCCACACGCCCAAGCCCACTTAAAACACATATTTAACACATGGTGAAATCAAAACAAATCTAAAAATCACATACCAAATTGAAATAAACATTAAAATCAATCAAATATTTTAATTCCTTAATTAAGATATTCACCCACCAATTAAGGTATTTTAATTTCAGAGAAGGACCAAATCAAAATGATCATCAAGGGCACCAAGCCCTCTATTTATAGTAAACTAAAGAGGATGACTCCGATAATTTCTGATTTTCGACAGTTGAGGGAAACTGTCATGGATATTGAGGAAGAAGAGGCTGAAAACAGAAAGTTCTATGGCCAGAATAGAAGAACCTTTGGGGGCCTTCTGAGACCAAGCCCGCTACTGCCGAGGTTGCTTCCATTAAGAACCGGTATTTCTCTAACCTGGGGAAGCCGTTATCTAAGGTGCTTGAGAAGTTGAAGGGACAAGGACTCCTAAAACCCTTAGAGCCTAAACCACTTCCAGATCCTATACCACCCAACCTTAACCTAAGCTTGTATTGTCACTTCCATTAGAGGAGAGGCCACGAAACTGATAGCTGCACCCGCCTTAGGCATGAGATCCAAAACCTCATTGACTCCCACAAAATACCTGACCCAGAAAGAGAACAACCCAACGCACACAGAAATCCCCTACCCAACTACATGATCAACTCTGGCCTACCCGAAACCCTTGTCCTCCAAACCCTTAACCACCAAGCTTCTTACATGGAGATAGAGGATGATAGTGAAGAACCGTAGGCCAAGAAAGAAGGCAATGCTGCAGATGATGAAGTTGTTCCTCCTAGTTTATTTGATCCTGCATTTTTAATATAGACATTGACTTGGTCTACCTCTTCGAACCATTTCCTAAATGATAATAAAGACGTTCATTTCGTTTACATGCCTGAGTCTCTCCCTCCAACCTGCAACATGAGTATATTTGAGAAAAGCATTCAACCCTGGTACTATGAAATTCAGTGATGTTTAGAACACGGGGAATCTTCGGAAGCAACAACGGTACAGTCAGTTTCAGAAATGAATCAGTATCAGTTTGGGGGGGGGGAGGCCCGTATCATCAGCATCAATTTGGGGGCTTAAGCCCACATCAACATCAGTTTGGGGATGAGTCCCAGGGTCGAGGCCCACATCAGTTACAGTTTGAGGATGAGTCCCAGGGCCGAGGCCCACATCAATATCAGTTTAGGGCCGAGGCCCACATCAATATCAGTTTAGGGCCGAGGCCCACATCAATATCAGCTTGGGGGCGAGGCCCGCATCAGCATCAGCATCGGTTTATGGGCTGAGGCCCACATCAGTTTCAATTTTGGGGATGAGTCCCAGGGCCGAGGCCCACATCAGAATCAGTATCAGTTCTTCCGGTTATGGCATTCTGGGGGCGAGGCCCACATTGGTTCAGTATTAGTTCTGCCGGGTATAGTACTCTGGGGGGCGAGGCCCACACTCTTATCAGTAATGGTTCGGAAATGGACCACTCTCTTATCAGCAACGGTTCGGAATTGAACCACTCTCATATCATTAATGGGTCGGAAATGGACCATCTCTCATCAGCAACGGTTCAGAAATGGACCATTATCAGATCTCGCCGAAAAGGGCACTCCGAAAATGGAGCACGGTTCGAAATGGACCATCATCTCATCTCGCCGAAAAGGGCACTCCGAAAATGAAGCACGGTTCGGAAATGGACCATTATCACATCTCACCGAAAAGGGCACTCCGAAAATGGAGCACGGTTCGAAATGGACCATCATCTCATCTCGCTGAAAATGGCACTCTGAAAATGGAGCACGGTTCGGAAATGGACCAAGGAAGGCCTAACCCTTTGGAATATGGTACATATACATGCATACATGCATACATATCACGTACATGCAATGTTTGTTTTGTGTTCGCAGGTTTGTCGCGGCAAAGACCATCTCATCAAATAACGGTTCAAAAATGAGCCACATTCTCGCACAGCACGGTTCGAAAATGGCACTCCAAAATGGAGCACACACAACAGACGCCGAAAATGGCACTCCAAAATGGAGCACTCACAACAGACGCCGAAAATGGCACTCCAAAATGGAGCACTCACAACAGACGCCGAAAATGGCACTCCAAAATGGAGCACTCACAACAGACGCCGAAAAAGGCACTCCAAAATGGAGCACTCACAACAGATGCCGAAAATGGCGTTCCAAAATGGAGCACACAAAGCAAAGGCCGAAAATGGCGTTCCAAAATGGAGCACACAAAGCAAAGGCCGAAAATGGCGTTCCAAAATGGAGCACACAAAGCAAAGGCCGAAAATGGCGTTCCAAAATGGAGCACACAAAGCAAAGGCCGAAAATGGCGTTCCAAAATGGAACACACACAGCAAATGCCGGAAATGGCGCTCCAAAATGGAGCACACACACAAAAGATGCCGAAAATGGCGCTCTAAAAATAGCGCACGGTTCGGGAATGAACCAGGGGTCGCAGCACCTCACCACCAAATCAACTCAACTCAACACATGGTAAGTCAAGTGGCAGCTGGCGAGCCAGGTAAGTGAAAATGCATTGCATAACTTTGATAGGATTGTCACTGTTACACATTACACAAGTCCCATCAAAGTGGGGGCGACTGTAGGCACTGCATTTTTTGCACATAAGTCCCTATGATGAGTCTCATTTGGAGACACTACCTTTTAAGTCACGAAGGTCACGGAAAACAGACATCGGAAGGGGAAATTCAGAATAAAAAGGTTCATTGCTTTCGTTTGTGCTGCGTTCGTGTATACGTTCGAACTCCAAACAGATTACGGGCGTTCGTGCCACGTTCGAAGAGGCGTTCGAACGGTGTGTCGGTAATTCTGGTTTTGCTGCTAGCCTCACATGAAGCCTAATTCGCCCAACCTTGGCCCACACGCCCAAGCCCACTTAAAACACATATTTAACACATGGTGAAATCAAAACAAATCTAAAAATCACATACCAAATTGAAATAAACATTAAAATCAATCAAATATTTTAATTCCTTAATTAAGATATTCACCCACCAATTACACAAGATTCCTTCTTATCTAAACTAAATTAAAAAGATGTCATGCCTAATTAAAATCAATTATAACAAATTAAAGATTTTGACTTCCTAATCTAAACCAAATTTGTGCCCCCTCAATCTTTGAATTTCCTTGCTCAACACCAAATCAAATCTCTTCCTTGTGAGACAAGGTGAAGCCCTAGCCTTTCTCTATATAAACAACCCCTAACCAAGACATGCACTCTCCTAGCTCATTCATACAAGAAAAGCCTCCCCTAGCTCATACACATAAGATACACATAAGATACACAACTCACACGAAAATCACAACACACATAGAGACCTTCAAAACTCCCCCATTGCCGTGAACCTCAAGCCTTCCTCCATCACCATCTATCACCTTCACGCCTAAAGCCATCACATATCCCCCCAATTGCCGCATCTTTAACCCACTGCACTGCCCCTTTCACAGCCCTAATTCACACCAAAATAGCCCATACAGCAGTCCTAAAACACACATAAAATAGCCCCCGAACCACACCGTAACACCACCGCAAACTACCCAAAACAGTCACTGAAAACTTAAAAAGCAGTAACATAAAAAAACAGCAACCCAAACCCCCCTAAAAAACGCAAAAAAACAGTCCACTAATAGACCTAAAACGGAGACCAAACAGCAGGAAAACATGAGCAAATCAGAGTCAAAAGCAGCAGCAAAAGACGGAGAACGACGACTCCAAACAGTGAGACAACGAACGAGAGCAGTGAACCGGTGAACCGGAGAGAGTTGCGGAGCATCCACCCTTCCGACGATCGTATGCCGTACATCCGAGAGGTGATTTAAAAGGTTAGACCTGATGACACTTTTCTCATTAGTTTATATTCGTTTTTTTGTGATTGTTTATTGAATTCTATTCGCATGAGAGTCGTTTGTGGATGCATGTTGTGGCTTGAATGAAATGGAAAATGTGTCGCCTCTTGTGGTATATAGGATGGAAACCCGGACATAAATTTCATAGCCGATTCCGAATGGACGGTAGTATGATCTGTACTCGGGATACAACTCCACGTACCACTTGAGTAAACGGCACATTCTTTTTTATTTTTATGTTGCTTGGATTTATTTATCTTCGTTATTTGAATTCTGCATGTTACTTTTGTATGTATGATACCATCGAGCGCATGGGCTTAGTAAGTCGGATTAAAGGTCCCCTATTTGGAGGAGTTAAAACCATTTACCACGATGCTTTGCCGCGCCGGTTGATGTGTGTTCGGTTGAATGCAAGATACATTCAATCAGACATACTAAGTTTGATATTATTGTTCTTAATTCTTTGTATGCATGATTCAATCGAGCGCATGGGCTTAGTAAGTGCAATGAAAGATCCCCTATGGGGAGGGGTTAAAGCCCCTTACCACGATGCTTTGCCGCGCCGGTTGATGTGTGTTCGGTTGAATGTAAGATGTGTTCAATCGGGTACATGAAGTCTAGGTTATTGCCTTTATTTTTATATGCATTGAGATAAGCGCATGGGCTTATTAAGTGCGATGAAATGTCCTCAATCGGAGAGGTTAAAATCCTTCTCTACGATGTTTCGCTGCGCTTCGTATTTCGCTATTTGCCTTTTTTATGTATGTATTGCGTCACATTTTGTGCATCGGGTCTGTTCCCGTTCGAACGCGTTACGAACGCGAACCTTCTGTTTCCCGTTCGAACGCATTTTACAAACGCTACTCGAACGCGCATGTATTTTGTTTCATCAGGTCTGGATCCGTTCGAACGCGTTATCAAACGCTACACGAACGCGAACCTTCTGTTTACCGTTCGAACGTGTTTACGAACGCTACACGAACGCGCACACACTGAACTAAGTCTGTCTCATCATATTTCATGCACGACTGCCTTTTGGGTGATCTCCCTTGCATTATGTAGCCAATCATATTATTGGTATTCCTGCATTCACCCATTCGATGTGTTCTTGGGATGATATTCAAGCATGATTAGGTTGTTAGCATGTTATTTGGTTAATATGTTCATGAGATAGTACTCAAGCATGATTAGGTTGTTCTTAGTTTCCCTATCATATGATTGAGAAATGTTCATGAGATTGCCATGTGATGTTGCATGTTGTGATGACCTTGTTGATGTATGCATGTGAATTTAGAAACATGATACTCTTGGAAATAAGTTTTACTTAAACTTGATTAAATTATTACATAAATCATTTCATTACAAGTGACATAAGTAAGGGACCATTCCGAACCCAACGGTTTGAGGTCTTCCCTTGCGAGGGGTGAATGCGGCCTTAAATCTCATTTTTCCCGGTTCACACCGGGTGGCGACTCCATTATTCTCCGGTCTAGTCCCCCGCGGGCTACTCCGTACTCCCGACCGGGCCGCGAGCCCGGGACAGCATGCGTCGCCCAGTTCCTGTGTTCCCACAATCACCATCTTGTATTGTTTTTCCCTCAGATGCAGCACGTTTCAATTTTAAGCCAGATGTTATCCAACTTTTACCCACATTCCACGGTCTAGAATAAGAAAATCTTTATCAGCACTTAAGGGAATTTGAAGAGGTATGTAACACTTGCAAATACCAAAATTGCAGTATAAATATAATTCGATTAAAGTTTTTTCCTTTTTCTTTAAAGGATAAAGCTAAAATTTGGTTGCAGAACCTTAGGTCAGGATCCATCAGAACATGAGATGATTTACAAGAACAGTTACTTAAAAAATTCTTTCCCCCTCACAGGACAAACTTCTTTAAGACGAGAATCACAACTTTCACATAGGAGTCGGGGGAAACACTTTACCAATATTGGGAGAGGTTTAAAGAGATATTGAATGTTTGTACACATCACGGGTTTGAAACCTGGAGGCTGGTTGCCTACTTCTACGAGGGGTTAACACCCCAAGGTAGACAAGTAGTGGAAATATTGTGTAATAGTGAGTTTAGGGACAAAAATCCCGAAGATGCACTAGATTACCTAGAACACATATCAGAGAATGCACAACAATGGGATACAGTTGGCACTTATGAGTCGTCTGTAAAACCACAACCATTTAGTAGAGGTATGTTTAACCTTAGGGAAGACCATGACCTTTCTGCTAAGTATACATCTCTAGCTAAAAAAGTTGAGGCATTAAAAATGAGGAGGAGTGATCATGTCAAGTCAGTTCAAGAAGTCACATGTTAAATCTGTAATTCAAATGAACATGTCACACAATAGACCAAATCCAAACCCATACTCCCAAACCTGCAATTCTGGTTGGAGAAACCATCCAAAATTCAATTTGAGGAATGATAACCAAGCACAACCATCGCAACAACCTCATCAGGTACACCAGAATTTCCGAAATTCCCAGACTTATGCACTATATGTCCCACCACCTCGAAAAACCCTTGAGGATACCTTGCATGCATTCATTGAGAAACATGAAGCCATCAATAACCAAAATGTTCAAACATTGATTGATTTGAAAGATACCTTCTCCAAAATCACATATGCATTGACCATTAATGAGAAAGGAAAGTTTCATGCCCAACCACAACCAAATCCCAAGAGTCATCAAAATCCTCACGATGGTAGTTCTGGTAGTCAACACATAGACCAAGTCAAATCTGTTATTACTCTTCGTAGTGGTAAGGTCATCCACAAACCTATTCTTAAACCTCGTGAAGTTGAAAATAAATCAGATTCAGAGGGTAAGGAAGAGGTTGATTAACCATTAGCCGTCGTTGATGATAATAATTTTTCTCATACACCTTCATTCCCTCAGGCATTAAAAACAAAGAAATTGAACCATTCCCCAGAGATATATGAAATATTCAAACATGTAAATGTCAATATTCCTTTATTAGATGTCATCCAACAGATACCATCTTACGCCAAATTTCTGAAAGACTTGTGCACCGTTAAAAGAAAATATCAGGTAAGAAAGAAAAATTTTCTAGCTAAATAGGTAAGTTTCATTCTCTCAACCAATAATGCATTAAAATACAAGGACTCTGGTTGTCCAATTATTTCATGTATGATTGGAAATCAAAAAATTGAACATGGTTTGCTTGATCTTGGAGCTAGTGTCAATTTGCTTCCATTTTTGATTTACTAACAACTTAATATTGGCGAGTTAAAACCAACCTCAACTACTCTTTTACTTGTTGATAAATCAATCAAGGTTCCGAAAGGAATTATGGAAGAGTGTTATTATAAGTCGATAAATTCATATATCATGTGGATTTTATTGTCTTTGAAACAGAACCTGTAGCAGACAGTTATAAGTCAATTCCTGTAATACTTGGTCGCCCATTTTTAGCAACAGCTAACGCTTTAATTAATTGCAGGAATGGAATCATGAATTTATATTTTGGCAATATGACGTTGGAGCTAAATATTTTTAATATGTGCAAACAACCATACGATGAGGACATTGAAGACGAGAGCATAGAACTAATTGAACAAATTGTGGAGGAATATATTTAGGGGAGTTTATATGATCCTACAAAAATTTATAGAGTTAATTTTCTTGAATCAAGTACACAATTAGATTCAGATATTCCTAATATTTTTTACTTGATTCTATACAGGTACTGGAAGGTGATGGAGAGAATCAAAATTTTGAGGAACTATGATCACTGGAAGAAGAAAAACATTAGGAAACATCCAATTTGGAATTAAAGACTTTGCCAGAATGATTGAAGAATGCATTTCTTGGAGAAAAACAAACTTATCATATGGAAATTTCTTCCTCTCTCACAAGCGATCGAGAAGGAAAAATACCTCCAGACTAGAGCCATCAAGGCATGGAAGAAACTTTCACAAAACTCCACAATCATTTCCTTTCTTTCCCTCAAAATGCTTTGATGAAAATTTACAAAGCACGCACCGAAAGAATGAGGATCCATGGTATTCCTAATGATATTCGTTGGGTAATTGAAGTAAGAATTCGATTGGCAGGTGAATCATCTGACTCTTTCATTTCTTACATGCCTGGTTTAGGGAAAAACACATATGCTAAAAAACGAAGAGCTAAACAGTTAGATGTTTGTTATAAATGTGCACGCTGGACGTGCAACACTTGTTATCATTCTTTAGGAATGATGTCTAACAATCGCGAAGATAAAATTCAATTCATTAGAGATGGCTTGAGTAAGGAGTCTTTAGATGATATATCACTGACTCTTGTGACGCATCCTAGTGGACATGTTCATCGAGTAATTCACAATTTGCATACACAATTTCAAAAAGAAAGACAACAATACAGTCTTGGGAATCTGACTTTAAAAGACATTATTTGTCAATTTATAAGAAAATTGGATGGGAAGCATATCCCCGACCCATAGAGGGCGTTCAAGCTGATACTGAACGTAAAATCAGAGGAAGATGTGAGCCACAATCACAACTACCGGTACATATTTTTCAATTTATTTCTTTGATTTCCTTTACTTTAAATTACTGTTTTGATTTACTTTAATTTATTGTTTTGATTTCCTTTACTTTTTCCGACAATATTTTAACTTTTTGACTTTCATGATCTATTTTACTATTCATCTGACAATTGTCATTTCGCAGGTACTAGTGCTTTTATTACTCACTCTTTTTCAGGATCCATAAATACAGCTCGTCATTTCTCTCTTCAATCAATCCAGATAAGAGAGAGAACAAAAATGGATACAACTTCAAGAAGACGAGTCATTAATATTTGTGTGTTTTGTGGAACTACCTCTGGAACTACACCAGAATTTATTGAGGCTGCAAAAGAATTGGGTAGAGTTATGGCAGAAAGAAACATGCATTTAATATATGGCGATGGCAATCTTAGGCTGATGGGATGTGTTTCAAAGGCTGTGCAAGAAGGTGACAGTCAAGTTTTGGGAATCATTCCAAAACCTTTGACATAACAAAATCTCATCGGAAAATCAAATGGAGAAGAATGCATTGTCTCAGGTATGTCTGAAAAGACTTACTGAAATGATCAATCATGCTGACGATTTGATTGCTTTACCAGGTGGACTTGGCACGTTGGATGAAATATTCACAGTTGCGTCATGGCACCAAAAACCCATTGGGCTACTTAATGTTGATGGATTTTTCGGTTTTCTGTTTGTATTTCTTGAGGATGCCAAAAGAAATGAGTTTATTTCAAAATCAGTAAAAGCTATATTCCTAACTGCAAGAAAAAATGATGATTTAATTGACCAACTCTTAGCTTATGAACCAAAAATTGACCCATTCTTTCCAAGTTAAACTGGTCTGGTAACGATCGTGGCAAGAAGCGTAGAGTGGACTTGAATATTAATCTGTAATTTTTTTTTAAATAGTCGTAGATTCAATTGTCAATTCCACACTAACCATGTGATGTCTTCTAAACTCCACTTCTTCTTTTTTTCAGACATTGGGGACAATGTCTCAAATTGGTTAGGGGAAGGGGATAGTTGACTAGATAGTTTTTATTTTTATGTTTAATTGCTGTGTTTTTCATTAAAAAAAAATCATTTTTTTTAATGTTTGAAAAAAAAAGTTTTCTCTTATGTTTCTTTCTTTGTTGTTATTTTGTGTAAAAAAAAAAGTGTTTTGTGTTATTTTTCTTTTGCGTTTTTCAAAAAAAAAAATTACACACAAACTAACAATAAATTTTTGACTAGCCAAGTGGAATTATTGTTCGGAGATGGCAGTGTAAGGAGTTTTCGCTCCTGAGACGTGTCTCAAAATAATTTATAACAAGTTATTTTTGTTCCTTTCTTTTTGAATCATTTAAATTTATGAATTCTCCATAATATTGATTAAATTTGATCTTCATATGCTCATTTGACAGGTGTAGGACACAGAAATCGGCGACGTTGTTCTAGGCTCACGGCCTAGTTGGGAGTACGGAATAGCTTGCGGGGAACTAAACCGGAGAAATAACATGGAGTCGCCACCCGGTGTGAACCGGGACAAAGATTTAAGGCCACACTCACCCCTCGCAAGGGAAGACCTCAAACCTGTTGGGTTCGGAATGGTCCCTTACTTATGCCACTTATAATGATGTGATTTGTGCAATATCTTAACCGAATCTATGCAACATGCTCAAGAACAACCTATATCTAGTTCATGCTCATAAAGATAAATCCTATGTCTAAGTTTGCATGCTTGGAAAGTAAGTCATCATAACACACGACAACACACGGCAATCTCATGAACATATTTCAATTATATAATGCGAAATGCAAACAACAACATAAACTTAATGCAAATTCCAAATGCAAAACGAATAACCAATCATGCTTAAAAATAAACAACTAACTAAGCTAAATCATGCTTTAATAACAAATAAATAACCTACGAACTACAACATGCTCACACACAAGTTTGGATGAGACGAAATACGTGTCTCTTAAGTAGTACGTGACATTGTATCTCGAGTACAAACCGCACTACCGTCCATTCAGATTCGGCTACGGAATTTACGTACGGGTTTCCATCCTATATACCACAAAAGGGAACACATATTCCGCTCATCCAACAATCACATCATGCCTCAAACGAATCTCATGTGATAATGTTTAAAATAAATAAAATAAACGAAAGATAATAAATAAAAGGGTGCCCTTAGGTCTAACCTCTTTTGTCGTCTCACGAAAGGGCGTTACACGGCGTTGGAAGGGTGGATGATCCGCAACTCTTCTGGTTCACTACTCAACATCTTTCCTCACTGTTTCGCTGTTCGGCTGCTGTTTCCTTCGTTTCACTTCGTTTCACTGCTGTTTTGCTGCTGTTTTTAGGCCACTATTTTACGGTAATTTTTGGACTGTTTGTGTGTGTTTTGATGATTTTTGAGGAGGTTTTTGTGCAGTTTTTTGGTGCCGTTTTGGGGTGTTTTCTGGGCTGTTTTAAGGACCAGATTGGCGTGAATCACTGGCAGTTTTAGGCTGTGATGAGTGAGTGTGTGCGTGAGACTGAGTGAGTGTGTGGCGTGGGCTGTGATGAGTGAGTGTGTGGCGTGAGACTGAGTGAGTGTGTGGCGTGGGCTGTGATGAGTGAGTGTGTGGCGTGAGTGTTGGCAGGTGGTGTGTTGAAGCGGTGACATGCGTGAAGGTTGGCAGGTGGTAACGTGTGGTTGAGCTAAGTGGGTGAAGACGTGATTAGCGTGAAGAGGCAAGAGACGTGTGCGTTAAGGGGGGCAAAGTGGCGAGAGAGTTGGCTATTTGCGTGAAGGTAGTTTTGTTGTATGCGTCAAGGGTGGTCAGGGTTATTTCAGGGTGTAGGATGCGACAATGGAGGCTTTAGGGCTTGAATGTCTTCTTTTGATGAATGACGTGAGTTAAGGGGAGAAATGGAGGACGTGAGGGCTGACGAGTGTGGGTTTTTTGGCGTTTGTTGATGAGTGCAGGTGTGTGAGTGGAGAGGCTAATTGAGTGTGTGCGTGAGGCTGTGTGTTGAGTGAGTGCAGATACATGAGTGGAGGGCGTTTGTTGAGTGTGTGCGTGAGGCTGTGTGTTGAGTGAGGGCAGGTGCGTGAATATGGGAGCCAGGGTTGAATGTGTGGGTTAACGGTTCTTTTTATAGACCAAGGGAGGGGGTTTACCTTGTTGGAGAATGAATAGAATTTGTGTATTAATTGGGAGATATTTTTAATTATTATGTGATAAGGAAAATCTTTAATTAGGGGAATGATTTGATTTGTTCTTTTTAATTAAGGATATGATTTATTAAATTGGTAGGTGATTTAATTAAATTAAGAATGTGATTTATTTTAATTAGGAATGTTATTTATGGAATTTAATTTGAATCTTTAATTTGGGAAAGGAATTAATTGTGACATGTGTTTTAATTTAATTTAATTGGATTTATTTAGTTTAGGAATGTGATTTAATTTAATTTAATTTAAGTTTAATTTAATTGGTTTTAATTTAATTTGTGACATGCATTTTAAATGTTTTAATTATTTTGGATTGGGCTTGGTGTGTTTAAAAACAGAGGTCCAACAAGCGAACCCGAAGCGAAACAAGCGAGTTAAATCTGACAAAATGCTAATTTCCAACTTTACCCTTCCAACGTCCGTTTCCCGCGACCTTCACAACTAAAGAGGTAGTGTCTCCATACGAGACTCATCATCGGGCTTATATGCAAAAATGCAGTGCCTACAACAGGTATTATCAATATACACGGTAACATATAAACATGGGTTGTAAGTGAAAAATTTATAATATTTAGTTCTTTAGTTTTTTGGAGGTAGCACCTAAAGGCAGTGGAATTAGTGTTTTTATTAAAAAAAAAAAATCTAACCATGCTCTTACTTAGTAACCGGACATCTTACTCAGTAAGCAGTGATTTTTCGCGTAAAACGGTAGAGCTTGAGTTTGTAAAAAAAATGTGTGAATAAGTTCGATTTCGTATCCTCTCCAACTCGAGCAATTAAGTCTGTAGGGGTGTTTTAACACTTAGTGCCCTAAGGCCAACTGGTCTGGAAGTCACTGACCCAAAGCTCGTTACATGAGTTAAAGAGAAAGCTTAAGGAAATCAAACACTTTTTCTTTTTAATATATGAGATCCGAGCAATTAAGTCTGTAGGGGTGTCTTAACACCAAGTGCCCTAAAGCCAACTGATTTGTGAGTCACTGGCTTAAAGCTCGTTACGAGGATTGAAGATGCATCATTATTTTAAAAAAAAATCTATTTTTGTATTTATAAATAAATTTTCATTGCCAAATGGTGTGAACTCTAATATAATTTTAGGACAAAAATATTACTCTCTTTTCAACAAGACCTGTGAATATTGTAGGCACAATGAATTTATTAATACCTTGTTTATGAGTGCATAGAAGAAGGGTAAAAAGTACATGAGAATTTATTTATTTGATCATTTAGAAAGAAATAAAATAATTATTAATTTGTTTAAGGATTTATCTTTTTACATTTTTTTCCGCTTAAATTATTAGGGACTAGTAATAAGCTGGTTGGGAGGTGTGATGAACACTAAAAGTGCACATTTATTAAAAGAAAAATTAATCATTTTACACTTATAGTTTTATTAATCCCCTTAATTAAGCACATTTATTAAATAATAATTATATTTATGTTTATTGTGATTTTTATATTTTATATAGGTGAAATAATACTTTGGATGCATATCTAGAAAAATGGACTTGATATTTGGATTTTGGAGGCCATAAATTTAATAGGGCGTTCTAACAGTGTATAACTTCGGAAATTCCAAACCCTGCGTAATTTTTGTATTTTAGACATAACTTTTTACTCCGATATCGGATTGAAGTGATTTCAGTTCCAAATGAAAGAAGACTCAAAGATCTACAACTTTACTGTTCATAAGAGTTTCTAATCCTGATGTTTTCAAGACCGAAATTGATGAAAAATCCAAAATATGTTATATGTAATTATTAAAGTCATTATCAAAAAATAAACATAAAAAAATGGAAAATGACAATTTACAATTATCAAACATGATGTAGAAATTGGTGGAAAAGCTTGTAAAATTTCTATAAATAGAGGTGTTATGTATCTCATTTTCCTCAGCTTCCTTCACACGATTCTAGCTGAAATTTTGTGAAGGGATTCGGCTTTTGTGTGTTTTATTTTCTTCAAATTTTTCTTGTATTTTTTTCTTTCAGTAATAAAATTATGTGTGTTTTTATTCAAATTATAAGTAGTTAATTTCTTTTTGCTGGGGAAAAAGGGTGGAGCTTTTAAAATAAAAATATAGATTAATCTCACTTATATTATAATATATAAATTATAATATAATGATTAATAATTAATTTAAATCCGGATTAATTATTGACAAACTTGATACCGCCTATATGGCTGGTTTTATTTATTTGGCATAATTGAATACCTAATTGGACTTGTTGTAGACAAAAGTTATCACCGCCATTATGGCTGGTTTCATATGTTTTGGCATAATTAATTCATGAAATAAATTAATTTGGTAATAATGACAATTTATATATTATAAAAAGTGAGATTTCTATATTTAAAATATTAAAAGTGGATCCACTAACCTCATCATTTTATTTTATTGTTGCAGTTTAAATTAAAATTTCCAATCACTTCAAACAATCCAGCCTTTTTATTTTTCACTCAAATTATTATTTTATTTTACTAAACTTATTTCCTGTGAATTGACCTCGGTCTTACCGGGTTATTTTATTATTTCGACACTCTTATACTTCGGAGTAAAGAACCATTTTTTGAGTGTGTCATTAGTAATAAGTTGGTTAGGGGGTGTGATGAACACTAAAAAGTGAACATTTATTAAAAGAAAAATTAATCATTTTACACTTGTTGTTTCATTAATCCCCTTAATTTAGCATATTTATAAAATAATAATTAAATTTATGTTTTATTATGATTTTTTATTTCTTATATAGGTGAAATAATATTTTGGATGCATGACTAGAAAAATGGACATGACATTTGGATTTTGGAGGCCAAAAACTTGAAAGGGCGTTCTAACTGTGTTACAAATTTAGAAATTTCAATCATATGTAATTTTCGTATTTTGGCAATAACTTTTTATTCCGATATCGGATTAAAGTGATTTCAGTTTCAGCTGAAAGAAAACCCAAAGATCTACAACTTTGCTGTTGACAAGATTTTATAATTTTGAAATTTCCAAGTCCGAAATTGATGAAAGATCTAAAGTGTGTTATATGTAAAAAAAAAAAAAAAAATATTGGTGGAGGGTCTCATCCACCTTTCGGTGGATGCCCCTCCACCTTGAAAATTGTAATGTAATTGTCTTTAAAAGGGCTGAGCTTCCTCTATGAATTAGAGGATGCTCAGTCTTCAAAACCTCATACTTTCTTTTGAATCTCTCTTGTAGAATTTGAGAGAGTGTGTCTTGTGTGTTTTATTTTTGTAAGCTTTTTTCTTGTAATTTCTTTTTCTTTTAGTAATAAAATTATGTGTGTTTTTATTCAAATTATGAGTAACTAATTTCTTTTTGCTCGGGTAAATGGTGAAGCTTTTAATATGAAAATATAAATTAATCTCACTTATATTATAATATATAGTACCTAACTGGACTTGTTATAGGCAAAAGTTATCACCGCCTTTATGGTTGATTTTATTTATTTTGGCATAATTAATTCCTGAATTAAATTAACTAGGTAATATTGATAATTTATATATTATAAAAAGTAAGATTTCTAAATTTGAAATATTAAAAGTGGATCCCATAATCCCATCATTTTTTATTTTATTATTTTAGTCCAATTTAAAAATTTTCAATCACTTCAAACAAATCAATCTTTTTCTTTTCACTCAAATTATTATTTTATCTTATTACATCTATTTCTTGTGGATCGACCCCAGACTTATCGAGTTATTTTATTACTTCGACACTCTTATACTTGGGAGTAAAGAACCACTCTTTGAACGTGTCATCATCCTTGCAATGACTTTGACTTTTTGTCTGGTAGCTACTATACCCATTCTACCCTTCTCATGTATTCTGACTTTTTGGGAGCAAAACCACTGTCAACAAAATTAATAGACAAATAATACAGACATCAATGATGATTGTAGTATATTAAAATATGTAATTTTTTTTGTATTTTTTGTTTGGTCATCTTAAAAAATGAGAGATCATTCACTCATACATGTTTACGCTCATGTTTGTTTTGTAGTGTCGGTTTATATTCTCGCAACTAGAGTTTGTTCGATCGATTCCTGAGAAAAGAGTTCCTGGGAAAAAGATATTGCTTTGGCTTTATGCTTCCAGTTCGATTTATATCTATCTGCAATTTGAAAGGAAAAGATAGCTTCTTTTAAGTTCTGAATTGCTTCAATTTGATTTAATGGATACAGATGAAATATCTAGAATAATAAAATTGATTTTGTTTCAGTTTTTTATTTAAAACAGAACAAATTCTTCTAAAAAAAAAAAGCTATACGAACTATCATTTAATGTAGTCAAATTGAAGACTTGAGTGATTTCTCCATTAGCACTAAGAAGAAAGTATAATCCTTGACACATCCATTTTTTCAAGATTATGGTCAGTCTGTTAATTCTTAGTGCTAATGCAATTTCAAAAATTTTGAAGCTTGTATTACAAGTTATTATGAGCTTCATGTTACGTTTTTGCTATGAGTTAATGGAGTTAATATTTACTTTTATGCTAGCAGTTTTCTTTGAGAAGTGAATATGGATACTTTTTTTTTTTTTTTTTCCTGAGGCAAGTAAATATGGATACTTGTGCCAACAGTTAGTGAGTCCAAATCTTCTGTCCCATCAATTGTGCTCCACCAATTAAATTTGGACAATTAATATATCTCATTAAATGAGAGAACTCTGACTTTAACACTCCAGTTTTGGACCAATATGTGGTTCTGTTGATATAGATAATCCTGGGCCAACTGATAAATCTGTTGCAGTGATTGGACCTTTCACTTGACTGTTGAAGAGATGACAATAACCCTTAAAGATCTTGCATTCCAGGTGTAACATACACTTCATGCAGCAAGGTGTATGAAAGGTTTCTGGGTAAAGTATCAGAATGCGGGTACATGAGTGGTGGAATTGTGAAGCTGAGCTGGTTGAAAGAGTACTTTTGTGTGTGTCCTGAAGATCCTCCAATGGAAGATGTTGAGTGCTTTACACGCGCTCAAGTGATCTATACTTGCTTGATGGGCAGCACTATTTTCTTCAGTACCACTGAAAACAAAGTGCCTGTGGCTGTGATGTTGTGTACCTCCCATTGTTGGAGGATTTGGACAAAGCTGGGAAATATGCATGGGGTGCAGCTGCATTGGCATTCTTGTTTAGAGCACACGGGAAGGCACGGGTTAAATTTCAAAGTACCATCATTAGTGGTTGTTTAACCCTTTTACAGGTTATCAAATTAGGCTTTCTTTTCTTTTTCTCCCTCCTAGAGGTGTGCTTGGCTTCTATATTTGAAGAAAAGTGGATGGGGGTGGTGAATGCGTCAGTTCATGCACCTCTGGCTGACTTTGTTTGGTATCTGTTGTGGTAGTGTTGGAGTTGCTGTCACTTGAATGCTGTTTGACCCAAGCTCAAGGATGCAACTTACATATGTTTGATGGTGTTGACATGTAGGTGGTTGGCTTTCTTACAATAATGCATAACAAAAAAATGCAATATCCCTTTATCTGTGATTTGAGTTATTTCAATTGAATTCAATATTTCTTTGTTTGTTCAACTGAGTGCTGGTTTGAGGAATATTGCTAACAGACATATTCCTGACAAAAGGATTGAAAGTGTCTAAACATTTTTGTATGGTGTTGACATGTAGATGGATTCTGCCCATTATTGTTTGGGAGACCAAGTTGGGAGTGTAGTCAATGTCTAATACTTCTCAGATTGAATATGAGAAGATGTTTGAGGGAAAGGGGAGCATAATCCGGAAGACTACCAGAAAGCACTAGCAGAAAGATGGCATGTCTGAGTTTTTTCTGGTGCAACTTCTGAGGATGATTCTATGAGATGACATGCAACCATCAAGGGTGACCTATCTCAGTTCTGCACGGCAGTGCCCCGAACAAGAACGATCGAGTACAGCTATGGAGAGGATGTCAATGGTAAGGTTGACTGATTAATAGCAAGTCAAGCCGCTTCTGCAGGTAATGATACACAGTTTGCAGCAAGCAAGGTCAATGATACTGTAACTGCGGAACAATGTGATGCTGTAAGATCGTTACTACCAGGGATGAAGATTGTTTTATCTGCAGGCGATTCTATTCTTTCCATTTTCCCGATGGCAGGCAGTTTAAGATGAAGATTGCAGGTGCTCCGGAATGCAGCTGAGACATTCAGGTGTGATTAATCTGATCAAGCTCTTATCTCCATAAATGAATATCAATGTGTATCGTAGCTACTTAGCAGTGGTGCAAATAAATTTTATTTGGCATCTTCTTTTTATTTATATCTGTCTGTGACTTAAGTTTTAATCATTTAATGTTCAACTTGGCTCTATGGATTAAACATCCTTGAAGTAAAAGGTAAGTTTTCATGTGATGGTGAGTCAATTTGCTGATGCCTGCACATCAAAACGTTTGTTGTTGGAAGAATTCAGATTCTTCATTTCTGTCAACCGGTAACACCAAATACAACCAAAAGCAAGGCCAATTTTGTTACTTGCATTCATTAATTGAGCAACCTATAATATATCTTTGCTTCGGAAAGATCACTGTCATTTTTTATTCCTCATGACTCATTTTCACTTGCAGACACAAAACTATCTAGAATTACCTTCACTATAAAAAATTGAAGGACCCATTAGTCTGCAGGGCCGGACCCTTTGTAAGAACCAACTGCTACATATAGGACACAACTGTATATTTTTCACGTGTATTGTAACACTCGACATTAAGCAGTTTTGTTTGGCCATTCCTTTCACCCCCTGCGGCATTAATTAAATTTTAATCTTCTGTTAAGTGTTGCCTTCCAAGACTGCAAAACTTTACCTACTTGCGTTTATGGGTTTCTATGATGAGTTACAGCAGAGGTTAAAGCTTTTCTTGTTATTAATAATATAATTTTACCAGAATTTTAGGCCGAGTGAGGACAAAGTTTGCAATTACTTCTGTTTAAGTGTATGGTTCCAATGTTTGTTGATGGACATAAATGCCCAAATAGTAGGGCTTTTTTAACACTTGCCCATATCTCAGAAACTGACCATGTTAAGGCTCTCCACTTGTCACTTGCCCATTGTGATCATATGATACCTAGACCATATCAATATGATTTAATTTCATGAATTATTGATCTCTAAACCATTTATGGGTATGAACTATCAAATATGATATAATCACTTTTATAATGTCTGTTAAAATGAAGCATGCCTCATATTACCCAACCCATCCTTTTCCTTCTTCTTTTGTCCCACATGAATCAGAATCAAAGATGTTTTCAATCTTTTTGACCCTACCTTGGCATCAAACTCTCACTCAAAATTCATGATCCACTATTAATCACTACCCCACATATCACTTCAATCACTTCCTTCTTTCCCCAACTCATCCCTTCTCCCTCTTTGTTTCTTGCTTTCTTTTCTTTTATTTTCATGTTTTTCATTCAAGTCATGTCCCCCTACAACACAAACTTCAAATGAAATAACTCACTTCTAAAACCACATTACATGTAGCTGCAACAAACTGATCATCATAATGAACAGTTCCTACTCACTCTCTTTCCTTCTGTTTCTCTTCTTCTGCTTCATTTCTTCAATTTCTTTTGTCTCTACCATTTCTTCCCATGCAAAAAAAAAACCTCCAAACAATATGCTTCCATCTGAAGCTGAGACTATATTCAAAATCATGGACTCTATGTCCAGTGATCAAACATGGAGAGTCTCGTATCCTAACCCTTGTAAGCCTGGCTCTTCTTGGCCTGGAATTGAGTGCAAACAAGGCAATGATGGTTACCTTCATGTAACTAGGCTTGACTTTGGCAGCAGACAAAACCCGACTTGTAAAAACACAGCCAAATTCCCATATCAAATCTTTTCTCTCCCTTATTTACAGTCTGTGTTCTTTCTCAATTGTTTCACTCATACACAGACCACTATCTCTGTTACACCGGACAGACTCTTCAATTCTTCACTTCAACAGCTCAGCCTTAGATCAAACCCTGCTCTTGTTGGTCCAATCCCACCTCAAATTTCTTCATTGAAGTACCTACAGATCCTCACATTGTCACAAAACCGCTTAAATGGCCAAATCCCATTAAAAATTTTCAGCTTGAATTCTTTGGTACACCTTGACCTGAGCTATAATTTTCTTGCTGGTACCATACCAGTCCAAGTGGGCAAGCTCAAGAATCTTGTAGGTCTTGATTTGAGCTATAACTCACTTACTGGCTCCATTCCAAGCACTATTGGCCAACTGGGTATGCTTCAAAAGCTTGACTTGAGCTCAAATTCACTCACTGGTAGAATTCCTGATAGCATTGAGAAGCTGAATTCATTGGCTTTCATGGCTTTGAGCAACAACAGACTGACAGGAAACTTTCCAAAAGGATTGGCAAAATTACAAAGCTTGCAATACTTTCTTATGGATGATAATCCTATGTTTATACCTTTGCCTGTAGAGTTTGGTACCCTAGTGAAGTTACAAGAACTCAGGCTTGCCAATTCAGGATACTCAGGTTCTATACCTCCAAGCTTTTCACAGCTTAACAATTTAAGCACATTGTCTCTTCAAAACAACAGATTAACAGGTCAAATCCCAGTAGGATTTGGCAGTCTCTCTCACATTTATCATTTAAATCTTAGCAGGAATTTCTTAGATGGTGTGGTACCTTTCAACTCAAATTTCTTGAAGAGATTGGGCAAGAATTTGGACCTTAGTGGAAACCCAGGTCTATGCTTAAATCCAGCTGAGGCATATGGTGTCAAGATTGGAATTGGAGTTAGCATTTGCGGAAGCAACAAAAATGGTTCTTTAATCAAGCCATTGAAGAATTCTCAAGCTCAACGTGGTATCCCAAAATCATTCTCTCTCTTTCCTGCTTTGTGTGCTTTTGCTTTGCATTATTCGTTGTTTCTAGTATGATTAACAATTTAAGTACAATTTCTAAATACTTCATGTCATGTTTAATAGCATTTATGGGGCTGATAAATCTCTTCAAGAAGTAGATTAATGGTAATTATATAATTTCCAATAAGTTCAGATGATCTACTGTACCAACTATTTCATTTTAACTCACCTGATCAAGTTTCATGCACTCAAGTTATTGTAAGTTTAGAGTTTGGACTGATGTGATCATAATTGTACATGCAGCCTGTGCATACTGCATAACTATTGTAGGACCCTTTTTTTGTTTTGTGTCTAATCTAATTACTCAACTGCTGATTGAAAAAAAAAGAAAAAAAAAAAAGGGGAATTTAAAATATGAAATAATCCAAAAAAATTACTTGTGGATTGTGGAACTGAAAGTCTTTACAAATTTTAAAGGGCAAATAATGCCATATGGAGGGATTTTTTTTTTTTTAAAATGAGTATGAATGTTGTGGGAAGTCTCATGCAGTACCTATTGAGGGAGGGAAGCATCAGCAGAGAGAGTAATACTGTAATAGATGAACTTGAAAGTTATTAGGCAATCCAATTACCTACCAATTTAACTTTGATTGATTATAGTTTGAGGACAAAATGCTGAGTTAAAATCTATAAAATTTTGATTGTAAAAACTAAAAATAGATAGATGAAAAGGAAACAAAAGGAAGTGGGGTTGGTTTTTTTAGTACAATGACTCCTACAGTTGGTTGATGAAACAAGACCAACAGAGGCAGAGGAGACTGACTCACTTGGCCACCTGAATTTTTTTTTTTTTTTTTGGAAAGATATTGGAGAAAGAGCTGGATCCCACGCATCTCCTTTTCTTACATTTTTTATATTACTTCTCAATGTGCAACAGTCCCAATTGTACCATAAACTACTGTTTGCTCTCTCTTTTTTTTTTTTTTTTAAATATCGGGAAAATTTCACATTATTTATATCGGGTCTGTCTTTGGACCTCAATATAAATATATAGGTCAATCGATATTATCTCATGTTTTTATTCTTATCCAAAGCTTGAACCTGAGATATTGAAGATAAAAATTCCAAACTCAAATTGCTGAGTTACGATCATTCAAAACTACTGTTTGCTCCAATCGGAGTCTTTTAGACTTTTACTGTCAACATTTTCACTCCCCCTTTTCAATTTTGATTCTCAATTTTTATTTATAATTTTTTTTTTAAAAAAAGGTTAGAGCAACATATCTTTCGACGTTCGAATCCAGGGGGTGCAACTTCTTGTAAGAGCCTGGGGCAGCCGGGGGTTTTACCTGCGCCGCGGCCCAAAATGGGTGGTTTGGTGGCGGGGTTTCCAACGATTTCAAAAAAAAAAAAAAAAAAAAAAAAAAAAAAAAAAAAACGTATCTTTCCACATATAAGAGTTTTAGTAACATGCACTAGCCTAACTGGAAGCTCTACTCTGGGCTTGAACTACCAGTCCACTTTGTATCATTTTTTTTTTATGTACCCATATTTTTTCTCCATAAAAAAATGAGGGTCATGAATAAAGTTCGGAAGATGTCACTTTCATTTCTCCCGGAAAAAAAAAAAGAGTAAGAGTTATAATTCCTTCCCTTGCAATGGGGGAAAATAAATTTTCCCATACATTATGGACCAAGACATTCGAATAGTGTCACAACAGAATTATCTAAGTCAAGTCTAGATATTTGTGATTGCAACAATTGAAGTTAAATTAAGACCAGCTTACATTGAGAAATTACTAAAAGTAAGTAAAAAAAAATATAGTATATAGCACAGGTAATTATTATTATGTTTTTATAACCCAAATAAAATCACTCTTAGAAATCAATTCTTATTTCTCCTCTCAAGTCAACAAAACACAATAAAGATCAATGGCTGTGAGAGTAATTTAGTCTAAAAAAAATTAATTTGGCTAGTTTTTTTTTTTTTTTTTTAAAAATAATGAATAATTGAGAAAAGTAACAATTTTTTTTTACTTACATTTTATAATTCCCCCTCTTACATTGAATGATGATCAATCCCCCCCAAATAAGGTGGGGCTACTGGAATTTCCATTTTAGAGGAAGAGAACAAGCAACTATGGAAAAATGCCCAGAGGCTCATTATTATTTTTTTTATCCTGAGCAACACCAAAGAGGGAAATAGTAGAAATTAATGTGTCTTTTGGTCAGTCAGTAAGTAGTCATTAGTGACACACACACCTAGCATTTCTTATGTTGACTGTGTCATCAAAAATGTGTCTTCTTAGTTTTGGCAACAAATGCTACACTTGTGTTGTGAAACTGTTAACAGATGAAAATCTATACCATAGAACGAAATCGCCCTGAGATTAAAGAAAGAGCGAAGGGAAAAAGAGCGATGGACCAAAGGACGACAAAGAGCGTGGGGCGATCGGACCAGTGGTTAGGACGAAAGCCCATGATGCGGTTACGTTTAGGACAAGAACCCATGATACAGTTACTTCCACGATCATGACAGTTGGACAGTTTTCCTCCACAACCAAGCAGTTGAAACACGCAGCTCAGCGGTTACAGGCACCATCCAGCAACTGCAAGGAGATAATGAAACCGCTTCAAACGGTTGACAAACTTCACTATAAAAGTTTATCTATGCCAAGAGAGAAAAGTCCGATCAAATGAAGACTCAAATGAGCATATTTTTATTTTTCATTTCTTAGATTGTAATCTTAGGACTGTAACTTGTGTGCTTGCGCCCCTTGGAGGCTTATTCATTTAATCAAACACCCCTTGCTGAGACATTGTCTCAGGAGGTTTGAACCTTACACGCTCTTCTTTCTTCAAGCATAAAAATTGCGCAAACAGAAACGTAAAGGAAGAAGCCGTTTATTTCAAAAAAGGGATTAATGACTCAAAAACATTAGTTGGCCAGATGCATTATTCACTATATATAAATCTATTAGAAATTAGAAATTTGAAATTGAACTGCAAAAAGAAATTTTGTGGTTATGGGGGATTGAGACAGACAGCTAGTACAATATCTGTCACTTTCTCAAGTAGCCTAAATTTTGCAGGGGACCTCACATGGGAAAAGCTGTGCTATTTCAACTAGTCTACATACACCGTTACATTGCACTTACATTTTATATTTACTAAATTACATAAAAATCTCTCTAATTTGTGAAGTGAAGAAAACTTGTCAAATGGACCCAAATTTAAACGGGTCAAACCCAAAAGTGTAGGCCCATGATTAACTGTCCTCACCGAGCCCAAAGGTACAGGGCTGTGAATAACTGCTATGATAAAGAATGTACACCTCGACGAGTTACGCGGTGGTCTGATCTGATCTGATCATAATTTGATTCGTTTCCCAAATTTGCCAAACTTCTCTCAATTTTCCGTCGCGCTTCTGCTCCTCTTGCTGTTATGTCACATCTGTTTGGCTGGAATCCTAATCGCACGCAGTCACAGACCCGAAGCGCTTGGTACTGTTGCTTTATCACCATCTCCAATTCTCCATTTAAAAATGTTGTTCTATGCAGCCGCACCACAACACCCACCCTGCTATTTTTGTTTGCTGCTGTGAATGTTTTTTGTTTTTTTTTTTTTTTTTGGGTTAGTGGGAATGAGTGATTTGGTAGATTTTTATGTGTGGGCTGTTGATTTTTTGTTTTTGTTTTTGTTTTTTTTTTTTATGGATTAGAGTGCTTTATTTTGTTTTGATTGTTCTTTAGTGTTTTGAATGGTTTAAAGATTGGTTTGGTTATGTTGATTTTGTTTGTATTGAATTTTTAATGAGATGACACTGTGATGTCCCTTTAGTTTTTCAACTTGGTATGTGAGTTTCCGATTTTGCTGAGTTTTAGAGAAGGGTTTATGTTTTTTGAGGGACTGTGATGAAAATGATCTTTGAAATTTGTGTATCCAGTATTTCAATTGGCATATTAGTTTTGTATTGCTTGAGGTGTTCTGCCATGTTCTCTTAAATTTTTATAACCGGTACAAATTTTCATTAATGATGTTCGGAAGTGCGTCTACAGTCAACTTATAGTGCACATATGGCTCAAATACACAAAAATTATTGATTACTTGGATGAATAATGTAGTTAGCATATTCCTAGGATTCCTGTGATCTGGGTTCTAGGAGTTTGACTATTTAATTACTCTTGTTCATTTGTATACTTGAGACAATAAGAAGATAAACTCATTTATCATTGCTGCTGGAAAACTTGTTAGACTTGGATCATTCAAGCAAGATAAAGATTTTGGAGATCCGATAAAGGTGTGAGCAGTCAGTGAGCTACACAGTTGAACCTTGATATTCTTAGAGCAGTATGAAATAGGCTTCCATAGATTGAATTCATGCACTAGTAACTGCTGATTGCTAAATCTAATGTTATTGTATAGGGCTTACAGCAGTGGCTAACTAGTAGCTGCTGCAGTTGTTTGAAATCTAATTTTTCCATTTTGGTGATATGTTATTTTGCTTGTTTTTGCATTTTCCTATTTAATAGCATGAAATCTGTCAATCTGAATGCATAATTGAATGCAGGGTACCCTTGAACTGTTTGGAATCGAATTGGAAATGACAGGTTAGGGTACCCTCAAACCTGTTATATAAGTTAGGTTCCGGTTCTAAAATTTAAGAATCGAATTTTTCTGGGTAGGTTCCTTTTCCACCCCGATAGGGTAGGGTACCTTATTTTGCTCACCCATAGTCTGATTCAAAGTTTTTGATCAAGAACAGAGTCAAAAACCTCATCGAGAAAGAAAGAACGGGTTCAAATTCAATTTCAAAAATGTTGGCGAGGCAACTTAGAATAATCAGTGGACGTAACAGAGCTCTTCTCAGTTCCACTCTTGCTCAGCAACCGATTACTTCAACGACAATCAATTCAGCTTCAACTTCTAATAACTCAGCTGAAACTCACAATCAACTCAACAACAAGAACAAGCATTCAGTTCATTCCTCTTTGAAACCAACAGAGCTCGCCAAATTCTCCGCCATTGCCGATACCTGGTTCATTTTTGCTACTCATTTTTTTTCCAACTGATACATACATGTATAAATAAATAGAGATATTTTTTTTTTCTGATATTATTGTTAATGTAGGTGGGATTCTGAAGGGCCATTTAAACCATTGCATGCCTTGAATCCTACCAGATTAGCTTTCATCCGCTCCACTCTCTGTCGACATTTCAGGTTCATTACCATTTTCCTCTTATTTATTTACTTTAAAATCAAAATTTATTATCGTTTTTTTTCCCATTTTGTTTTGACTCTTAGATTTAGTTGATACATCATCATTCTGTATGAATATTAGCTAGGTTCTTTTTAAAGAGTTAATTGTGTTAATAATATTACATTGTTGGAATTGAATATAATTGGGCAGAGGCTAGCTTTGTGCATGCTTACTTGTTTCGGTCATAAAAGGTTGTTAAAGGCGAGAGGCGCACTGAGGCGATCAGAGCCAGAAAAGCGAGGCGAGGGGCGGGAGGCGCACGCCTCACAGACACGAGGCACACGTTTATTAATAATAATATTAAAATTTGTAATATATGATTATATGTATCATTAACTTATAAATATAAAAAAAAATAATAAATAAATAATAATATTTTGACATATAGTCTACTTTTATATTACTTCTACTTGTCCAATTCATAATACTTGACAAAATATGCACAATTTAAAACTTCCAATTCAAGAAAATAATAAAAACAAACATAATTAAAAAGTATCTAGTCAAAAGAAACAACATCATATTCTTAACAAAATATACATAGTTCAAGTTCAAGAAGATGAAAAACAACAAGTATTAAAAAAACATTTACTGAAAAAACAGAACTGAAAAAATCGCAAATAAAGAAAATGTAAAAGAAAGAATCGTAAATAAAGAAAATGGAAAAAAAAAGAAGAAAAAAGATGAAGAAAGAAACGGAACTAAAAAAAAGTAAAAAGAAG
The DNA here is from genome assembly GCA_019454045.1 of Zanthoxylum bungeanum. NCBI lineage: Eukaryota > Viridiplantae > Streptophyta > Magnoliopsida > Sapindales > Rutaceae > Zanthoxylum > Zanthoxylum bungeanum. The sequence goes on from SKCR01023595.1 coordinate 74,287, forward strand.
AAAAGAAGAAAAAAATGTAAATAAAGAGAATGGAAAACGTAAATAAAGAAAATGGAAAAAAAATTGAAGAAAGAAATAGAATTGAAAAAAGTAAAAAATAAAAATAAAACAAAACTATAAAAGAAAAAAGAAATACAAATGTAAAAGAAAGAATCGTAAATAAAGAAAATGAAAAAGAAAGAAGAAAATATTAAGAATGAAACAGAACAGGAAAAAAATTAAAAAAAAAAACTGACAAAAAAAATCGAAAATCCATGATGCGCACGCCTCGCTGTGCATCATGCCTCGATGCGCCTCACGTCGCCTCGCCTCGACCAGTTTGATGCGCATCAGTCATCGCCTCGTGCGCCTCTAACAACACTGAGTCATAAGGGCCTATAGTTCGGATGTTGCCAATGGCCGTTCTCTGGACCTGTGTTCTTTCCTTCTGGCCGCTGTTTACCGAGGCTTGGCTGTTCTCCAAAAACAGCTTCGGTCTAGCTCCTCGCACATTGCTTCCGGTCCTCTTTGGCTTGTCCAACTTTGGTTCAGGGCCTACTTCCCTATTTTTGGTTCCATCGAGTCTACCCGTTCATTCCCTTGTGTCGGCCTTCTATTCGCCCAATTAGGGCCGACTCCTCTCCTTCCCTGTACCATTTTGATTATTTTTATGGCCTTTCTCGGATCCTTTCGTTTTCCCTTTTTCCTTGGGCGATAGCCCTTCCTTTGATCATGAGCTTCCTCAGTCGGATGGAGATGAATCAGTCAATCGCATTTGGCGTAAATTTTTATGTTCCCGTGATTTGATTCACGATATCTTGATCGGGGCGAATGGCAAAGCTGACCTGAGGTAGAAGTATATTCTCCCAACTTTGTCGCTCGCCAGTTCGGCCTTGTCCAAGGATGAACCCTTCCATTATTCTACTCTTCCTCTACTGATCGTTTCAAAGTTCTGTCGCTCTCCGACATCGACCAGTGCCTGTTTGAAGTGCGGACTTTGTTGACTTCCTTTTCCTGCGATTCTTTCTCCCATTGTACATCCGTCCTTCTTCTATCACCTTTGCAAGCATTCCCTTCTACTTTAAACCTCCCGAGCCAGCTGGGCCGAAGAAAATTGTTGAGAAGGTTGGGCCGAAAAAAGTGCAATCCAAACATCCGAAAAGGAAACACCCCTCGCCGACTCATAGTTCCTATTCGGATAAGCCCTTGCTTTGCTGCCGGGTTAAGGTATGCTTTTCACTTTTTTACTAATCATCTAAAAAAAACCAGGTGCTTTCTAATAGAACATCATTACTCATCGGAAAGTCATAATATTGGACATAATATCTTGCTTACTCTTATAATGAGCAATTCAAAGCAATCTTTTGCTTTGTAATGAATGAATGCATATCAAAGTCATCAAACTGTAGGTAATCAAAAACATGAAAAACACTTTTCCCACTCAGTACATCCAGCAATCTGTAGCAAAATTGTCTCCGAGACTCGGAAAAATTACAGAACTCCCAAAACAGAGTAAAAACACTTGACCTAACAAACAAGTATCTGACGATATTTTCATGTTACAAGTTATGAAGATCGACATTAGAAACTAGAAACTATAAAGTTAGAGAATATCATTTTAATAGCTAAATCTAGCTGGTTACTAGATTACAGAATTATAATAAAAAATTACCTACTAAAAAATTTAGTGGCATCGAGATCACTGGCTGTGGTGGTCGTGCCTCGGTGGTGGGGGATGTGCTTGAGATTGGTGACTGTCCCGATCGGCATCATTCCTAAAAATGTCATTACAGTGACGACACCTCACTTGATACTTCTTTTTGTGGTGAGTGTTCTGATGATCCAGTAGCGACTGTTTAGTTGTAAAATCGGATCCACATACATTGCACTTCATTTTTTCCATTTCCATTTCTCCATAAAACCTGATTGGGATAAAGAGACAAATGGTGTGTAAGAAAAATAAAATAGAGCTAGATTGGAGAATATGAAGAGATAGGCAACGCAACACACACCTTCCCGCCGAAACTAATAATATGTTTATTACGTTTTCGTCCTTGCCCTTGTTATATAATTACTGTAGCTGGTTAGTTTGATTTTTGTTGACTAATTATTGATGCCACCACCGTTACTTATTTTACGTAAGCCACCATCGTTGGCTTAGTAAGAAGCACAACCTACGAGTTGGGAAAGCATGAAATTCAAGTGAACTACATTTCGTCTCATGGAGACAACTGAAGAAGTTGCAAGATTGTGGGCGCCGTGGGAAGTTTACTACGTGGCAGTGCAAGCGCAGAAGATACACATGGTGTGTTGTTTCTAGCAAGTGAAGAAGATGGCTTTATAACAAAACACAATCTTCTTCATGGAAAGGAGAATTATGAATGTCCTTGAAGCAATGCATGAGCAAGTGCAATTTTGGTTATGATTCTTGTGGTTAGGTTCAGTCATACCATTCACTGTAGATAGATTTTTTCCAAAAAGACCCCGAGTGTTAATACAATGAAATAAAGTAGAAAAAATGGAAAAAAAATAGTTTTCTTTATCTAAAGAGCCAGCAAACCCATATGTCAGCTCCAAGTCCATACTTAAACCATCTGGTTCAAGCTTGATGAGCTCATCTGCCAAGTTTAGCATGTCAAAAATATTATGTGTTTAACGTGTAAGTTTAATAAAATATGTGTCTCATTTGGTGAGGGTGAAAATAGTAAAATAGTGTGTTTATCTATTAGAGACGGCCGGGCCCCCAAGGATTGTGAATAGTTTAGGACTTTGACTTGATTGTCCCACTAACAGTGATACCCCGCTATTTATATTGAATATGATCAATGAGACACGTAAAATAAGTGACAATGGTGGTGACATAAATAATTAGTCAACAAAAATCAAACTAGCCACCTACAGTAATTATATAACTAGAGCAAAGACGAAAACGTAATAAACATATTATTAGTTTCGGTGGGAAAGTGTGTGTTGCCTTGCCTGTCTCTTCATATTATCCAATCCAGCTCAATTTTATTTTTCTTACACATCGTTGTCTCTCTCTCCAATAAATTTTTATGGAGAAATGGAAATGGAAAAAATAAAGTGCAATATATGTGGATCCGATTTTACCACTGAACAGTCGCCACTGGATTATCAGAAAACTCGCCACAAAAAAGAAGTATCAAGTGAGGTGTCATCACTGTAATGACATTTTTAGAAATGATGTCGATGGCGACAGTCACCAGTCTCAAGCACATCCCCCTCAACTGAGGTGCAGCCGCCACAGCTAGCGATCTCTATACCACAGAATTTTTTTTGTTAATTTTTAATAGGAAAATTTCTATTATAGTTTTGTAATCTAGTAACCAGCTAGATTTAGTTATTAAAATGATATTCTCTAGCTTTATAATTTCTAGTTTCTAAAGTCGGCCATCTCAACGACTTGCAACACGAAATTATCGTTAGGTACTTGTTGTTAGGTTGACTATTTTTACTATGTTTCGAGACTTCTGTATTTTTGCCGAGTCTCGGAGACAATTTTGCTGCAGATTGCTGGATGTATTGAGCGAGAAAGGTGTTTTTCTTGTTTTTGATTACCTATAGTTTGATGACTTTTGTGAGAATTTGTGAAGAAAATGTCTATAAACATTTGCTTGATTTATAACTTACAATAAGAGGCCTAGGCATTATACAACTACTATATTAAATACACAACTACCATATTAAATACACAACTACCAACTACACACTACATAACTAATTCCAACACTCCCCCTCAAGCTGGAGCATACATGTTATATGCACCAAGCTTGTTACAGATGAAATCAATACGAGGACCGCGAAGAGACTTAGTAAGGACATCTGCTAATTGACCGTCTGAGTTGACAAAGCTAGTAGCAATATATCCTGACAAAATTCTCTCTGATAAAGTGAAAAGCCACTTCTATATGTTTGGTCCTCGTGAAACACAGGATTTGAGGCGATATGTAATGCTGCCTGGTTGTCACAGATTAGTTTCATTTGTGCTCCTCCTCCAAACTTTAATTCTTGCAGTAACTGTTTCAACCACATCAGCTCACATGTTGCTAAGGCCATAGCTCTATATTTTGCCTCTGCACTAGACCTGACAACAACAACTTGCTTCTTACTCTTCTAGGATATGAGATTACCTCCAATCAGAACACAATAACCTGTAGTAGAGCGTCTATCTGACGGAGAACCCGCCCAATCTGCATCAGAATAACCAATAACTTGAGTATGTCCCTTATCTTCATATAGTAGACCTTGGCCTGGTGCTCTATCTAAGAATGCGTATAACAACATCCCAATGACTTTGGCAAGGGGTTTGTAGAAACTGACTAACCACACTTACAGCAAAAGAAATATCCGGTCATGTGATGGTAAGGTAGTTTAGCTTCCCAACTAATCTCCTGTATTGTCCAGAATCATCAAGTGGTTCTCCGATTAGCTTCCTATATTCTTCGGGATTCTCCAACGGCTCCCCCTCTTTGGGAGAAGTTTAACATTGGGATCCATAGGTGTGTCCACCGGTCTGCAATCTAACATACCAGTCTCTTGATGAATATCCAATGCATACTTCCTCTGGGAAATAGCTACCCCAGAGTTAGATTGTGCCACCTCTATGCCAAGAAAGTACCTGAGTCGTCCCAAATCCTTAGTTTAGAAATGATTAAATATGTGTGTTTTTAGCTCCCGAATACCCTCTTGATCACTTCCAGTGATGACGATATCATCCACATAAACTACTAAGTAGATGCATTTGTCATTGGAATGGCGGTAGAAAACAGAGTGATCAGTTTCACTACGAGTCATACCAAAATCTGTAATTACAGCACTGAACCTCCCAAACCAAGCACGAGGAGACTGTTTTAAACCATAAAGAGAACGGCGAAGCCGACATACCAAACCATACTCCCCCTGAGCAACAAAACTAGGTGGTTGCTCCATATAGACTTCCTCCTGAAAATCACTATGGAGAAAGGCATTCTTGATGTCTAACTGATAAAGGGGCCAATGACGCATAGCCGCAATGGAGAGAAATAATCGGACAGAGGCAATTTTGGCCATAGGAGAAAAAGTGTCACCATAGTCCAGACCAAATATCTGTGTATAGCCCTTGGCAACCAGACGAGCTTTAAAACGATCAATGTTCCCATCAGAACGATCTTTAAGTAAGAAGAGCCAAGTGTTTCGAGAATGGTCATCCATAAATGTAACAAAATAGCAAAATCCCAAAACAGAGTTGACACGACAGGGTCCCCAAACATCAGAATGAACTAAGTTAAATAGGGACGCAGCCCGATTATTGATACGCTTGGGAAACTTAGTACGAGTTTGTTTACCAAGTTGACACGACTCACAATTAAAGGAAGATAAAGCAGAAAGATGCGGAGCTAGCTTCTGGAGCTTGGACAGACTGGGTTGACCCAACCGACAATGAATGACTTGGGCAGAATCAGAAGAAGTGCAAGCAACAAAAGGTAGTGACTTTGAAAGGTGATAGAGGCCTTGTGACTCACGTCCTGTACCAATCATCCGTCTCGTACTCTGGTCCTGCACGACAACAGAATTATTAAGAAAAGTGACAGAGCAGTTAAGATCATTAGTAAGTTTACTAACGTAAATAAGATTAAAAGGACAACCAGGTATATAAAGAATAAATGTCAATGGTAAGGAAGGAACAAGAGAAAGCTCGCCCGATACCCTTAGCAACGGTTTTAGAGCCATTAGCAAGGGTAACCATAGGGAGAGAATCTAAACCGGTTAAAGATGAGAAAAGGTGTGGATTACTAGAAATATGATCGGAGGCTCCAGAATCAATAACCCAGGGGCCGAGAGGAGAGGACTGAGTGAGACAAGCCACAAAATTACCAGTGTGGGCAACAGAAGCAGAGTATGGTTGCTGAGAGGCCTGATACTGAAGGAAAGCAGCATAATCCGAGCCAGATAAGGTAACCTGCTGAGATGAGTGCTCAGAAGAAATAGGAGAGGCAGTGCCGTCAACTTGAGCAACCTTGGCAGTAGAGGGACGAGGGGGTTTGCCATGAAGCTGATAGCAACGCTCTCAGGTGTGACCAACCTTTTGACAGTAACTACATTTGGGACGCACTCCTCAGTGAATATGGGATCCACGATTGCCCGTGGAACTGCCCTGTGCTGCAAAGATAGAAGGATCTGCCCGTGGAACTACCTGTTGTATGCACCAAGCTTGTTACAGATGAAATCAGCACAAGAACCATAGAGAGACTAGGGTGTTTAAAGCGCTGCTGGAGAATGCACAGCATGAACATATATGGTGACTTGGCTGTTTAACGTCGTTGGAGAATGCACAACGAGAACAGATGTGGAGGTTTGGATGGTTTAACATCGCTGGAAAATGCACAGCTGAAAAGTTTAAACTATTCCAGAACAGCTCAAAACATCTAAAGAAAACTTGCCAAATCACCCCATAACAAAACCCCGAAAAAAGTCAGATGTGGAACTTGGTGCAAAAAGGGATAAGAATTAGCATTTCGTCGTCACTGATATTGTCAAGATTGCCAAAGAAGATGCGGCGCGTGAGGCTCACACATATATAGCGGTGTGTGTTCCCCACGCGCCGACTTGAACGACGACTCTAAAAGAGAGATACTAGAACCCAGAGAAAGATTGGCTCTGATACCATGTGAGAATTTGTGAAGAAAATGTCTATAAACATTTGCTTGATATAAAACTTACAATGAGAGGCCTTTATATAGGCATTATACAACTACCATATTAAATACACAACAACACAACTACCAACTACACAATTAATGCTTGGTTGAATATAATCTAACAATAAATACTAATTAGCTTCTCAACTAATTCCAACAATACACAACAACACAACTACCAACTACACACTACATAACTAATTCCAATAACTTTGATCTGCATTATTTCAATACCAAGCAAAAATTGCTTTGAATTGTTCATTATAAGAGTAAGAAGGATATTATTTCTTAGTTCTGTTTAATATTATGATTTTCTATAATACTTCTGATGAGTAATGATGCTATATTAGAAAGCACCTGGTTTTTTTAGATGATTAGTAAATAGTAAGTTATGGAGAATTAGAAAGACTAATGGAGAGTAAATTCTGTTTGGTTGGTGAGAAACTAAAGGAAAAAATTTCAGAGAATCAGAGAGTTGTAAGTAATTATTTTTATTATTGATCTGATCATCATTTACAAATGTGAGTGGATGCTTGTATCACGTGCACACTTAACAGAATTTGAGCGGGAAAGTTGAATCTATTTTAGAAACTGAAACAGATTTTGGGAGATGCGCCTATGGTTGATATGCCTACATATGCCTTCTTGCTTTCATTATATTTTGATTTTTTTCCTGTTATTCTTTGGATTCTGATTGATTTTCCTTGTTTCAGGAAAGATCCTTACTCTGCCAGGCCTTTTGAAGGACTGAATATTGTTGATGTTGGGTGTGGAGGTGGAATCCTCTCAGAGGTATTTATTCTTTATTTTTCTCTTTATTCACTTCAACTGCACTCTCAAAAAGAATATAATGTTCATATGGGATTAAAAGTTCTTTAGTGATGATATGGAACATCCATGCATTCCTTTGAACTTTTAAATGCCGCAGCATGATGAGGTGCAGCAACTATGCAAGAGAAGTCTTTACTTTAGCCTCAATGAGTCAATCATGAACTAGCTTTGACATTTTGATATTTTCACTATTTCTTTCTACGATGGGTATTTTATTAAATTAGTTAGCACAAGTGCAAAATAGCTGACTTGTTAAAGTCTCTTTTTATGCATAAGAAATCAGGTTTTTGGATCCTGCTCACTACAGGGAAGAAGGTGATTAGGTTATGGAAGATGGCTACCTCTCTATGTCGTAGTCCTTAGGCAATTTGAATCCCCAGAGGAGCCAAAAAGAGATTACTTTGGTAGATGTATCATGTATTGCATTATGCAGTTGGTCATCATGTTCTATGAAGAGATTTCCACCACATCCAATAGCAAGTACATTTAGTTGGGTCATAAATGTATTACCCGTTAACTTACTCACTATATTGGCCACAAGTTGATATTGTGAGAAAAGTCGAGTGGTGATAATATTGTCATAGAATATAAGGATACAAATGTACTTTTTACTGGTTCTCATACTGACTCATTTAGTTTAGTTTGTTTCTGTTATCTTAAATGGTTTCCAATGAGAGGTTGTCTTTGGCTAATATTTATTCTTTTCTGTTGCTGCTTCAGCCTTTGGCTCGAATGGGAGGAACTGTAACTGGCATTGATGCTGTGGAGAAAAATATCAAGATCGCACGGTTGCATGCTGTATGATCATTTTCGTCAAATTGATATCAATACATTTATATTTTCTAAATGCTAACTTTTGGAGTTCAAGATTTATTTTTTTGCTGGCGGCTGTATTAAACTCAAATTGCTCCTGGAGGCATTAATTTTCAAATTTTATTTTGTAAATATGATTATTGGAGTTTGCTACTAATTTAATTTGGCTGAATTACTTTTCTCTAAGCACTATCACTCTAAATTACAAATTTAATCTTTACACTGATTATATTCATTTTGTTCTTAGAGACCGTTTTAGATTTTAACCCGATATATATTGCACAGGATTTGGATCCCGAGACTTCAACTATTGAGTACTGCTGCACTACAGCTGGTATATGCCAATCTTGTTTATTCCCTATATGTAGGTCAAGCTTTCTAGTAATCAATCTACATGCATTTGAATTCTTATATCTTTGTTTGCAATTTACGTCTTTCTTACTTGGTGGTTACATCCCTTTGTGTGTGCAAGATATTTGCGAGGATTGGTGCTTGATTTTATGTATTTACCCATAATGAGATCAAAAACTGGTAGAAGTTTTATTGAGAACTGATATTTGTTACCAATCTTCTTATCGGAACATTTCTGCTTGAGTCCAGTACTTTTAGGGAGATTGTTTTGGTATTGCCAATTCCCCTTAGTTTGTTAATGTATGTATCACTGGTGCCCTATTTTATTAAAGTACTTGTGCTACTTACATATCTCCTTCCTTCATGCATCTATGAGAAATACTTGAAGGCATTTTAAACAATTACTTAGAACCTTTAATGATGCCAACATATTGGAGATGAATGTCATGAATGATCTTGGTGTGGTGATTGACTGTGAGATGGTGATATCTTTATTCATAAATGGAATTACTTATCTTGGTTCTGATCTTTCACACTAGACTCATTAATAAAGTTTGTTATTCTTTCTTCCACCTTTAATGAATTACTTGTTTACTGCATAAATACAATTGAATGGACAGAGAAGCTTGTAGAGGAACAGAGGAAGTATGATGCTGTGATTGCTTCAGAGGTGCTCTCTCTGTTGTTAATTCTCATCCATCCATATCTGTATATGTATGCAAGCATGTTTATAATTTTTCTTTTGGCTGGGAATATATGTGTCTAACCAAGTTGACTGTGTTCCAGAGCTTATAGAAGATATATCTACTATTACAAAAAAATCTTCCCCAAAAAACAATGTGGGAAAACTCTTGCAACACTAATTGGGTGTTTTGGTGATCATTGATGATTAAGTTTCACAAAGATAACTAATGTTCTGGAAAGTTTTGGGGATTTTCATCTTGCATGTCATTCATGATTTGCTCAAGTCAATTAAATATGCTTACCACCTTATGGCCATTTTGTTCATTTTTAATGTAGGTAATTGAGCACGTATTAAATCCTACTGAATTCTGCAAGTCTCTGTCTGCATTAACCGTTCCAAATGGAGCTACAGTGATTTCAACAATAAATCGTTCTATGAGAGCATATGCAAGTGCCATTGTTGTGGCAGAATATGTTCTTCGATGGGTATAATTCTTTCACTCATTCAGCCAGCGGTTTCTGTTGATTTGCATCAAGGCATATATAACATTATTGCAAAATCATGCTTCAGAGAATGTTCTCATTTCTTTAGATTTCACCATCATCTTTAAACAGCTTGATAGGAAAAATGATATATTTTAGGATGTATTTAAGAACATTAACTCTTTGTTTCTGTTGCTTATATTTCTTGTTAGAACGAGAACCATTTTTTTTTTTTTTCCCAAATTGTTTTAAGCTTGGCCAGTCATGTTATTCTGGTAATTTGATGTTATCATATGTTTGATTTGTACAGCTTCCGAAAGGTACACATCAGTGGCCAAGTTTCCTTACTCCAGAAGAGCTTGTGCTGATACTTCAACGCGCTTCCGTCGATGTAAGCCAAATGCACATTCCTTCCCTTGGGTTGCTTTCTATTTATTTAACAAATGCTGGTTGCATTCATGTCACCAATTATTTCTTGCCTTTGATTTATTGCGGTTATTTTGTCCAGGTTAAAGAGATGGCTGGATTTGTGTTCGATCCTCTAACAGGAAGATGGTCTTTATCCGACGACATTAGTATAAACTTCATAGCTTTTGGTACCAAAAATAGCCAATAAAAGATAAGCCCTTCTGCTGTAACGCCCACTGTAATGCTATAATAAAATTTTGCACTCAGCTATTTGTTTCTTATCATTAATTTTATCATCATATTCTTACTGTTCAATCAATCCGTCTTAGTTTTTTCTGTTACGTAAATCATTTTTACATTGGTTGACGGATTTTCTTTCTAGTAGTTTTTTTTTTTTTTGGGGTTACCTAAATCACTTTCATTGGCGGAAGGATTTTTTCAACCATAAAAATAATATCTTTATAAAAATAAATGTATTGGGTAATTTATTTATAAGAAACACATATTTTGAGATAGGAGAGTAAAGTTGTTATTACATTAAGAAACAACATTAAATTTAATTCAATATGATGAAACGCATTCAATTAGAGCTCGTTGATCTATTTCTGCTCTTAAAACAATGGCGCCAAGTGTATAATCATCTTCAACAGTTACAGCTCGTGGGCTCTTGGCCCTGCTGACTGCACATTTGGCGGCAGCTGCATCAAGACAGTCCAATCAAGACGCGCTCATTGAGCCATGGTGCACCTCGGCTCAAGTCCCACAACCGGGCAATCTCAAGGAAACCTTGACCGTCGCCGACGAAAGAACCGGCAAAAGACACCAGATTCCCGTCTCTCAGGAAGGCAAGGTTAAAGCCACCGACGTCAAAAATGCAATTTTGAAAATATATATTTTTCATTTTAGTTTGTTAATTTGGTGGATTTACATTTGGCAGATAATGTTAGAATATTTATTGTAATATTGTGCTTCTATCAATTATAATACAGCTTTTAATAAAACACTAAGATAATTGATTTGTAATAAAAATTATAAAGCCAAATTCTTTGATGTAATAAAGTAAATTGAATTCTATATTAATTGATGTGTGGAAATGAGAGAGGACTTTGAAAAGGTTATAAATTTTTGATGAATGAGCTTATTATGGTTTGTAAATAAGTGAACTAAGATCTCATTCCTCTTATTATAACTTACTTTATAAGTTTTCCATGCATTTCTTTCTCTAATTATGAAGATCATTATTAAAGGTTATATATTGTGATAAGTTTTAATTAAGCCTTTATCATTGAGATGTGATGTAAACATAAAGACAAACTTTAAATCTCGGGTCAAATGGTTGATCCAAAAATTTTTACACCCTTATTTATACCATCATTGTAAGTTTTTCTTATTATAATGAATTTGGTTAGTAGTTTATATATCCGAAGTGGTTTTATCTGTTAAGACTTTTCCACTTCGTTAACAAAATCCGTGTGTTAGATTATTTTGTTGCTTTGATTTATTACTTCATTTATATCTGCTTTAAACTTAAGGATGCTTGTTGAATTATACCATATTTGCTCTAACTTTCACTTGTTATACATTAAAATAGTTGTTTAATTTCGACATGATCAGAATATTATGAAAACCTTAGACAAATTTCGAATTTTCATTGTCTTTTCTAACGAGTATGCTTATGCTTTTATTTGTATTAAACTTAAGGACATGAGCTATAATTGAAAAGTTTGTAATATTCAGTGCTCTAGTTTAATTGGAGGAAGCATCTCAAAAAGTGATGGAGTAAAAAAAAAAAAAAATCTGAGATCCGAGTTATTAAGTCTGTAAGGGTGTTTTAACACCTAGTGCCCTAAAGCCAATTGGTTTGGGAGTCACTGGCCCAAAGCTCGTTACATGGATCGAAGATGCTGCAAAAATATATATATCTGAAGTCTGAGTAATTAAGTTCGTAGGGGTGTCTTAACATCTGGTGCCCTAAAGCCAACTGGTTTGGGAGCCACCGGCCCAAAGCTCGCAACATAGACGGAATGTATTGTATATAAATAAAAAAAAATAAAAATAAAAATCCGAAAAATCCGAAAAAAATACTCCAATGCTACAAAAAGGTGTGAATTCTGATAAAACTTTAGGACAAAAATATTACCCTCTTATCAACTGCACTTATGACTGTTGTGGGAAAAAAATGAGTTGTTTAATATTTTGTTGGCTGTGTATATGGAGAATGGTAAATATAATCGGAGAATTTACTTATTCGGTAATTTAGAAAGAAAGAAAACAACCAGTAACTTGGAGTAGAAATTTCACCTGATTAGTCACTAACTTCTTTATTCTCTTTTCGCTTGTCTTTTTGCTTTTGTGTGCATTAGTTTTACTTTTGTAAAAATGTTTATGGGTATCATTGATGTAAACCCTCACGAGACTACAACTCGTCCACTAGGGACACCTAGGGGTTTAAAGGCTTGTTGCATATGCTAAATGCAACCGTGATCCCTACGAAAGTTGCTTAGTTAATTTATTTTTATGTTATTTTGTGTTTTGCTCGAGGACTAGCAAAATGTTAGGTTTGTGGGTGTGATGCGTGGTATTTATATCACTATTTCCCACTCATCTAACCTAATATTTTGTATAGTTTCTCGGGTTTTGTGAACGTTTTGATGTGTTTTGTGTTATTTTACAGATAAATAAAGTTGGGAAAGCATTGGAAGTAATTTGGGGCCAAAATAGAGAAAAAATGACAAAAGGGCAATTTGGTAATTTGCCAGCGTCGCGACACCCAGTCCTTCAGCGTCGCGACGCCTAAAGTGCGCCGACCATGCTAAAGTGCGCCGAGGGACACGTGTCAGAATCTGAGAAATTGGACTTGCTAACGTGCGCCGGATCTTGCTAACAGGCGCCGACCTTGCTAACGTGCGCCTTGCCACGTGTCATCATCACAAAAGATCAGCTAAAATGCGCCGTCTGCCACGTGTCGAAATCTCATTGGACCAAAACCAGCGCGTGCCACGTGTCGAATTCTCATTGGACCAAATCACCGGCGAATCACATGCTGCCACGTGTCAAGCTTCTCATTGGACCGATCCTTACCGCGTGCCACGTGTCAGATTCTCATTAGACCGAAAGCTCAACCAATCACCGTGTGCCACATGTCATCTTCTCATTGCACCACCTTCACCGCGTGCCACGTGTCAATACATGATTGTGCCGACATAATCCGCGTGGTCAACCCGTGTTGACCGAAGACGCTTCTTGGCGTCGCGACGCCAGTACCAAATTTTCCCTATAAATTCAGCTCCTCTTCACTTCATTTGGTGTGCTTTCCTTCGGAGATTTTCCCTGTTTTTAGAGGATTGCATCTAGTTTTTTTATATATAAATAATATTTTAATTATGTATTTTAATTTTCAGTAGTAATAGTAGTTCTACTTCTTCTCATTTCTTTTATTATTTTGTAGTTAATTTTCCACTGGGGAAGGGTGAAGCTTTTATTATTTTAATTTAGATTAATCTCCCTTAATTATAATATAGAAATTATAATTCAAATTAAAAAGATTACCGCCTTAATGGCTGGTCTTTAGGTGACAGATAATTACCGCATATATGACTGATTTATGGACAAATAATAATACCGCCTTTATGGCTGGTCGGACTTAATTAAAATCTAATTTAATGAGGATACCGCCTTTATGGCTGGTCGGTAATATCACGATTAATTTTTATATTATAATAAGGGAGATGTCTAAATTATAAATAGTAAAAGTGGATCCCCAACCCCAGTAGTTTATTTTTGTTCTAGGAAAGTGATGAAACACAATATCCACACTTAATAATTGATTTTCTTTTTATGGGTAGTTCTTTAGTTTGTTTATTGAGTCTTAAGCTTAATGCTTCTTGTTAACTGGTCATTAATAAGATTGATGGGGTAAACTTAAAATGAACTAGACATAGGGATTTTAGGTTTCAGCCTTAGATTCAATAACTCACGATCTTCCTTGAGGATAGATAACCCTTTAATAAATTTCCTTACAGGATAGGAATATACCTGTCGGGCGTGGGTAGCCATAATTGGAACTTGGTCTTAATGAATCCAGGTAATTTGGTTGACATATGAATATGGTTCAATTGGGTTATACTGGGTATTTGCGTCTGACCATCGGAAGAGGGTTTTTGCATATCATTGTGTTCCAGGTTAGCAAATTAGTTTATTACACATAAATAAGAGAGTAAATTCATCTTTTTAATAATATTGTGTGGAGTCACGACCCTAGATCTTTGAGTCTTTTCTTTTATTTTCCTTAGTATTTTCTTTTGAGTCTATTTTTATTTTAATTAGCAAAACCACATTCAACCAACCAATCAAGCAATCATTCTCTTCTCCCTATAATTAGATACATGTAAATAAATAGATTCAATAATTAATAACAATAGTAGGAACTAAGTCCTCGTGTGATCGATATTTTTATACTACTTGAACGATACGTGCGCTTGCTTTATACGTGTGTGTTTACGCCGGTCACATATTGACCATTTGCAAAGACTTCCATAAATCATGAGCATTTTCACACTCCGGAAGTTTGCTTATTTGATCCCGATCAATGGCACATAGGAGTTGGTTGATTGACTTAGCATTTTGTGAGGCTAGTTTTACATCCTCACTATCCCATTCTAGGCTCGGTTTTGGAATATCAACTCCATTGCTATCCTTCTTCATTGGTACTTATACACCCCGTGTAATCACTGTTGGAGTTTCTACGGTCCCGAGGATCGATTATTAAGCAAGAAACATGTATGAATATATCAAATGAAGTCGCAGAATACTCACAATGATCGGTTGAGGTGATGCGGTGAAGAACAAAAATCATTTCTGCCCTCCTCGGTGGTCCCGACAGTTCACTGGTTTTGGCCTTCAAAAATCGGTCCAAGCTCCAAGCTTTTGGGTGGTGATTCCAAGCTCACGTGTGTGGTTCCCTATCACCTTCGCAAGACTCCAATGGTGTGCTAGCACTTAGGAATTTTTGCCAATAAAATTCCTTATCTCTTCTTGCCATTCTCGGCTGTGCAGTGAAGGAAGAAGACTGCCCCTTTTGGGCGTGAGAGAGATAGAAGAGTGAAGAGAGAGTGGTGTGTTGGTTGTTACAAAATTGTATTAGTTATTTGTTTTCAAAAAATAAATAAACATATACCAAATTTTCCTTTTCCAAAAAATCAAACCATAAATGCCAACCACTTCCATCAACTATTCACATCACTCAATCAATCAAGTGACAAGTTGTCACACATCACTCAAAGTGACTAATGATTTGACGCTGTGTGACTAGCGATTTGACGCTTGATGTGACTTGCGTGCCGCACTCGAATTCGAAATGCGAATGCGCTCGCAAACACTCCCGGGCTCGGGTTCGCTAATTCCAAATCAACGAATTTTCCATTGCGACGTAATTAAATGATTATGCCTAGCGAAATCACTATTCACATCGCTAATGAATTAATTCTAAATTAACTCGTTCGCCCGAATTAAAATCTAATTTTAATTCCGCGTCGAAATCTAATTTCGTATAATATATCGAATATATTATTTTATCGATTAATTCCAAATTAATCGTTCTCTCTCTTTAAATGATATTTTATCCCAGATAAAATATCTCCGTAATTAATCCCAGATTAATTTTCTCTCTCATCTAATTAATCCCAGATTAATAAAGTGCGAGTCATACGTCATCTGTGAATCTTCGGGAAGCGACCCATGAGATCCCCGGATATGTTGGCAGTAAATTCGGTCGTCGGACTATCCGAACACGTAAGTACCTAGTACTACATTTTTACCGATTTACAAGATAAGGTTGGCTTCTAGCAAAGCGACATGCCTACCCAATTCTCCAGAAACATCCTTACAGGAATATGTGATCTATATCAGGCGTAGTATACGTAGTATTGCGTATCTCGATCCAGTATCGGATGTCACATGCTAGGCCTGGGGCTGGAATTGTGTCTGCCCCGTACGAAGCACATATCAGATCTCTGGTAACTAGTCTCTATATCGGATAAACATGACCTAGTCATTTTATCCCGATGACTGCAGTACATAAGAGAACCAGTTCCGCATCCTACGTGACCATAATCTCCACTATGACTATAGTGATACTTCCATCTTGACATCACACCCAACACACTATGATTCTCAATATACCCAGCAAAGGTGTACACAAAACCTGTTAAAGCCTTGGACGACCAATAACCAAAGTACATTGATTTTCGCAAGTATTAGCGGTGCAAGTCTCAGGTTAAGACCAAATACACCTACCCTGATTTCGGACTTCCATAGACACATAGTCATACTACCTATGGAATTCCGAGGGGGTCTATCCAGAGCGAAGCTGTTTCCCGTACCATCGGTAAACACACAACCTCCTATTACACTTGCATGAGTACTATACCTCCTATATACTAGATGCCGTTATGCCCTCACAACGCCCACAGTGTAATACTAGTCTTTGACGCATTATCGATGTCCAATCTCGATAATACTCTGACTAGGGATATTTAATGATTTATCCTTCGTGGATTGATACTGTCTCATATCATCTCAATCCAGGAACTAATCATAAGGACCTTCTATCATTTATATATCTTGGTTATCTAATCACAAATGATAAAAGAGCAATCTCCTTTGTCACATAGTTAATTTGTACAACAACACCATGATCTGTACAAATAGTGACGCTATGGGTCATAACTGTCCAACAATCTCCCACTTGGCCTATAGCTAGTCACTCGAGTGTCTTACACCCGAACTATGTACGGTTCGCTCAAATTACTGAGGGAATGCTTTCGTCAGCGGATTTGCGGTGTTTATCATCTGATGCGATTTATACGATCATAACATCACCACGATGTATAATCCGAACGAAATCAGATGAATAGTCGAAGTATGTATCTGGATCCTTGATGAGACTGTTAATTCTTTAGCCTGTGCTGAAGCCTAGCTCAACTGCTAACAGAACTATATCTAATCTAATTAGATTTGTTATCGACCCAAATGGCTTCTATTGCTGCCTCAGCTGCAGCAATAACCCGCATTTGTTGTTTATTCGGTAACAGTATCTTGCTTGGAAGATTTCCAGCTCACTATTCCGTTATTCAAACTTTATAGTACCGTTTAGCGACTTATAGTCGTTTTATTGGTTTGGAAACTTGCTACAGTGATCTCAGTCACTTCAAGTTCTCCATCTCCATAGTTTAAGATAGTATCCTTAGTTCTCTAAGATAATAAGTATGTTCTTAACTTCAATCTAGTGACTATCAATTGGATTGGCCCGATTCTGACTCCATATACTCAAAGTGTATGAGACACCAGGTCGCGTACATTTATTAATGTACGAGTTCTCGGAGAGTATTAACAACTTTTAGATCTAACCCAATAGATCTTTATTCCTAGAATAAAATTTGTTTTTCCCAAGAATTCTACGGAGAATTTTTATGAAAGCCAAGCTTTCACCGATTATTATATGGGAATATCATTTCCAAGAAATGACATATTATCATTATTTTTATAAGAAAGCCACTGTCAGTGCTCTCCCACTAACCTTCTTATATACACAAAAATCATTTCGTTTTGAATTAAATCATAAATTATTATGATTACATCAAAACGACAATTCCAAGAAATCAATGCTTGCTTCAATCCAAACATGGATCGAATAACCTGCAAACCTTGTTTGATAGTTTTGGTACGACAAAATCGACAGGATGTTGTAAACATCCTCCAAAAGGTTTCCGTTTAAGGAAAGCGATTTTCCCGTTAAGCTGTCATATTTCATAAATGAAACATGCAGCATTTAGCAAGCATTTTCCAAATGGATTTACCGTGGCAACAAGTAAAAGGTTTCGTTGTGATCAACACAATGTTGATAACGATACCTTTTCGCTAAAAGCCTAGCTTTATACGTTGGTATATTGCCTTCCATGTATGTCTTCCTTGAAGACTTATATAGTACCAATAGGCACAATGCCTTGTGGTACATCAACTAGTATCCAAACATAGTTGGTATACATGGAATCCATTTCGGACTCATGGCACTTTGCATAATAGGGAGTCAATACCTTGTATCACTTTCTCATACGTATTCAGTTGGTATTCCTAAAAAGATTGACATCTTTATAAGGTGAGATCAGAAACCCATACCCCAGGTTGTTCTCTGACTCTCTCCGACTTACGTGGTTCTTGTGTATTTGAAGATCATTGGTATAGTTTCATCCTTGATAAACTATTTGTGTTCCATTTGGAATGGGTGCCAGGAATAGTATTGCTCCGATTTTCATCGAGTTTTATTATCCTCCCACTTACCACTGCATATAGGTATTCCTCTCAGGAAAACCGTATGGTGAGCAACAATTAAATTGTTCTCTTGTGAGTTGTATAAGTACTGTACTTTGGTATCCCTATGATAACCTACAATTTGGCACTTATCCAATTTGGGTTTTAGTTTGGTATCATCCAAAAATATGCCCATCATTCCCAAATCATCAGGAATGAGAAACCCAGTTTCTTTCCTGTTCATAGCTAATATGAAGTCTGTCAAACAGATTTTATGGAACCTTATTCAAAATAAGTTTTGCACTGTTAATGCTTATCCGTTGAAGGAAATGGTAGCTCAGAGCGACTCATGATTAACCTTATCATGTCTAACAAAATTCGGTTAATCCTTTCGGACACACCGTCAAATTGACGTGTTCCGGGAGGAGTCCTTATTGAAAGAATACTATACTCTTTCAAGTATATTAGAAACTTATCGCTTAAGTATTTTCATCATAGTGTAACTGTGATGATATAATTCTTTAGCCGATCTGTTTGTCTATTTCGTGTCGAAACTTTTAAAGTTTCCGATTTGTGTTCTAAAAGAAACACATAACCATAACGCGATGCAACATCCGTAAAGGTAACAAAATATTCATATCCACCTCTAGCCTAGCTAGACATGGGCCCACTCACTTCACTATGAACGAGGGTTAACAGATCGGTAGCATTTGCACTTTTACCAAGTAAATAGTGTTTTAGGCACTTTGCCCAATAAACTAGATTCATAGACTTTATTTGAATGGAATCAAATTTGTCATAGTACCCACTCTTCGAAAGTGTGGATATACGAGTCTTGTTTAATTGTGTCCCTGACAACAATGCCACAATATGTTTCTTCTGATCAAATAAGTTTGAGCTATTTGTTTGTCATGTTATACGCTTGAGATTTATTTATATTCAAAATATAAATATTGTTATTCACATCTAATGTGTTTATCTCAATATCATCTTTATAAAATAAAACACTTTAGTGTTCTAGAATATAAAGGTACACCCGCAGCGGGTTAAACACTGATATAGAGATAATGTTTCTAGTCAAACTAGTTACATTATAACAGTTTCCTAATTTAAGTACATACCTGAAGGGTAGTTCCTAAACTTAGGTATCTACAGTTAAAATAACGACTTTCGTCCCGTTTCCGATTCGCAGATAAATCTCAACTGAAGTCAGTATCCTGCTCATAGCAGATACTGCACATCAGTATATATTTATGTATCACACTAAGTATCTAAAATCCAATTTTAATACTAGTAATGAACATAATTATGACAAACATATTTGAAGTCAAAGCCTTGCCCCGTCTTTAATTCCTTCATGTCTGCTTTGTCCAAATGGCAGTCACGCTTCCGCGATCCCGTTTGCCACAATTTAGGCAGATATTTTGGGATATGTCTTTTTCTTCCCAGAAGATTATAATAATTTTGCCTTTGCCCTTTTCCACACCCCAGAAGCCTTTGGCCAAGCCTTGGCCTTCTGGATGTTGAAGTAAGGTGCGCCTTGCGCTTCTTGCCTATTGCAAAGTTTGGCTTTGTCTCATTGATAATAGCCATTAACTCTCCAAGAGTTTATTAATTGCAATTTTACTTCTAAGATCTAAGGATAGATCTACAAAGATCCTTCAATTTCATTATCATACTTTAAGGATATAATCCTTAGTTCTGATTAAGAAATTAAGGTGTCTATTTGGCAAGTTTAATGGATTAAGCACTAAAGTTATTATTACATGAATCTTCCAAAGATTATGCTCAACTATTTTCTTAACTCCGGACTTAGGCCTAATATGTTATTTTATCAAATAAAGTAACTTATTAGTTTCCAGGACTATCCTGAAATTTTATTCCCAATTTGAAAATTAAAGTCGTTTAAATACATTTTCACCCAGGATTATGTATTAAACACTAATCTTTCAATTTTATCTTGATTCTAATAGTCCAACTATTTAATCAACGATTTAGGTACTATTTATTATAATGATTACTATAGTCCAACTATATAATCAACTATAATTTAAATAAATTAAATTAAATTATATTGATTACTATAATCCAATTATAAAATCAACTATAATTAATTGTTAATTCAAATATATTGATTACTATAATCCAATTATATAATCAACTATAAATGAATAGTTTGAATACAGTCCAACTGTTTTATTAAAACAACGTTTTAAATATTAGTCCAACTAACATTTAATTTATTTGACGAATGATATTTGATTTGAACGCGTATGGCAAGTTATTAAACGAATATTGCAAATTTAATACTTGCCTCCCACTATTTTTCGGCGAGCCTCTAACCCTCTGTCGAGTACTCGGGAAACCGTGTTTCCTAGTGGGCTAGGATCCCGTTAAATATCACACAATCTTGACTTTGGCCAACAAATTGTATGATAATTAACTAGGTAGATCTCTAAGATCGATTGGATCCCATCCAATTCCTAGATCCAATAGGAAGACATCCAAGTCCGAAACATATATCTTATATATGCCAATATATCCAATATATTGCCTAACCTTTTTCCTCTGAATCAACTAAGCCTTGGCTTTGGCACAACAAACTTAGTGATCCCAATTAAGCGTGACCCATTGACATTGGAAAGCTTCGTAATCAATGTCGATGGACAAGAAGTGATCTTGACTTTGGCCAACAAATCACAACTTGGACAAGACACCGATATGGAACAAAGCTCTCATGGTTCAAACACATCCTCGACGGACAAAGGCCTTGACTTTGGCCAACAAACCAATGCCAGTCTTGGATCTTGAGTAAGAATCACTCAATGGAAGGAAAAACGCTTAATATTGTTTGAGGGTTTTTCGCGTGCAAATTGGCAACCAATTTATTATCTTTGTTAAGGTCTCATCATCATACACCCTTAAACATGCATTCTAAACACATAATAAGGCGCGTAAATAAAATAATAATGATATGCAGATGGATACTTTACACATTGATCCTAGATCAAATCTCTCCATTTCCTCTCTCCCGCTAGCACAAGTATTTACTTCTACCCGTTACATAACACTTCTAAAGAAACCTCATTTACATTGAGGGGAATAGGTGAGAAGAGAAATAAAAATAGTATGGAGGTAATAGGCTGGACACACATGTCCAATTAATAAATTCTAAATTTATTATAACAATTTCTAAAATTGCCCCACCCATCTAATATCCATCTAATATACATTATTCATGCATCACAACCATGTATTCACACAAGCATGTTATCAATCAATCTAATCCAATTAATTAATCTGATAATTAATGACCATCCAATGTTCAAACAACGATTTGATTTTGCGCGAGTCAAACTCGTTTTGCGAATAAGTACTCAAAGTACGAATTCATGAATTAAATTAAACTACAACATTAAATCCAATTTAATTTGCATTTAATACTAATTCGCTATTTAATTCCAAATTAAATATTACACTTTATTAACGAACCTTTACTACTTAAATTCCAAATTTAATCGTTACGGGTCTCAAAGCCCGATTAACATCCAATGTTTATTTAATTAAAGTCCAATGGGCTTTCAATTAATTTATTTAATGCGTGGACTTTTGGTCAACTTGGGTCAAACCCAATAACCAAAGCCCAATCAAGGAATAACCCCATAAGCCTAGAAATCAATTTAGGGCCTTTAGGCCCAATTAAATAATTAAGGTCCATTAGTCGCATTTGGACTTTATGGAAACAGTTTTGGGCCCAATTGGATCCAACCAATTTAGCCTAAACCTAACTTGGTACAACCAAGCCCAATTAGCCCATTTACAACATTTAAGCCCAATTTCCAAAATTAGCCCAATTAATTAAATCACAAAATTCCAATTTCATAATCTAATTAACCTAAAGTGTATAACATAATTAATCACCCAAATCAATATTTCCAAAACACCAATTAGCCTAATTAATCATGCTTATTAATATTAAAACATGTCCAACACATTTTAACAAAAATCAAACCCATATACCATGCTTCAAGTCTCAGCTTTGTGGGGATTTTTATGTCCGATTTGGTTTCAATCCAATTAAATTCAATTCAACATTAAATCAATATTCCCAACATGATTCCAACTCATCCAATAAATCAAAAATCAAAAATTCTAAGACATAATAGGGCTCATCATTCTCGGCCAAGCTAAGATTTTTGGGGAAAATTATTCCAAACAACTTTTCATGAAATTGATCCAATCAAACTTCAATTAAACATGATTTAAGCATACTCAATCATCCATTTCATCATCAAATCATCCTCAAATACATTTTACCCAATTTTAACCCTAAATCAAGTTTCACGCTTAATCAACGCTCTGATACCATTGTTGGAGTTTCTACGATCCCGAGATCGATTATTAATCAAGAAACATGTATGAATACATCAAAGGAAGTCGCAGAATACTCACAATGATCGGTTGAGGCAATGCGGTGAAGAATAAAAATCATTTCTCCCCTTCTAGGTGGTCACAGCAGTTCACTGGTTTTGGCCTTCAAAAATCGGTCCAAGCTCCAAGCTTTTGGGTGGTGATTCCAAGCTCACGTGTGCAGTTCCCTATCACCTTCGCAAGACTCCAATGGTGTGCTAGCACTTAGGAATTTTTGCCACAAAAATTCCTTATCTCTTCTTGCCATTCTCGGCTGTGCAGTGAATGAAGAAGACTGCCCCTTTTGGGCGTGAGAGAGATAGAAGAGTGAAGAGAGAGTGGTATGTTGGTTGTTACAAAATTGTATTAGTTATTTGTTTTCAAAAACAAATAAACATATACCAAATTTTCCTTTTCCAAAAAGTCAAACCATAAATGCCAATCACTTCCATCAACTATTCACATCACTCAATCAATCAAGTGACAAGTTATCACATCACTCAAAGTGACTAATGATTTGACGCTTGATGTGACTAGCGATTTGACGCTTGATGTGACTTGCGTGCCGCACTCGAATTCGAAATGCGAATGCGCTCGCAAGCACTCCCGGGCTCGGGTTCGCTAATTCCAAATCAATGAATTTTCCGTTGCGACATAATTAAATGATTATGCCTAGCGAAATCACTATTCACATCGCTAATGAATTAATTCTAAATTAACTCATTCGCCCGAATTAAAATCTAATTTTAATTCCGCGTCGAAATCCAATTTCGTATAATATATCGAATATATTATTTTATCGATTAATTCCAAATTAATCGTTCTCTCTCTTTAAATGATATTTTATCCCAGATAAAATATCTCCGTAATTAATCCCAGATTAATTTTCTCTCTCATCTAATTAATCCCAGATTAATAAAGTGCGAGTCATACGTCATCAGTGAATCTTCGGGAAGCGACCCATGAGATCCCCGGATATGTTGGCAGTAAATTCGGTCGTCGGACTATCCGAACACGTAAGTACCTAGTACTACGTTTTTGCCGATTTACAAGATAAGGTTGGCTTCTAGCAAAGCGACATGCCTCCCACCAATTCTCCAGAAACATCCTTACAGGAATATGTGATCTATATCAGGCGTAGTATACGTAGTATTGCGTATCTCGATCCAGTATCGGATGTCACATGCTAGGCCTGGGGCTGGAATTGTGTCTGCCCCGTACGAAGCACATATCAGATCTCTGGTAACTAGTCTCTATATCGGATAAACATGACCTAGTCATTTTATCCCGATGACTGCAGTACATAAGAGAACCAGTTCCGCATCCTACGTGACCATCATCTCCACTATGACTGGAGTGATACTTCCGTCTTGACATCACACCCAACACACTACGATTCTCAATATACCCAGCAGAGGTGTACACAGAACCTGTTAAAGCCCTGGACGACCAATAACCAAAGTACATTGATTGTCGCAAGTATTAGCGGTGCAAGTCTCAGGTTAAGACCAAATACACCTACCCTGATTTCGGACTTCCATAGACACATAATCATACTATCAATGGAATTTCGAAGGTGTCTATCCAGAGCGAAGCTGTTTCCCGTACCATCGGTAAACACAACCTCCTATTACACTTGCATGAGTATCATATACCCAAATATATGAGAACTATGTCGTTATGCCCTCACAACGCGCACAAGTGTTATACTAGTCTTTTACGCATTATCGATGTCCAATCTCGATAATACTCTGACTAGTGATATTTAATGATTTATCCTTCGTGGATTGATACTGTCTCATATCATCTCAATCTAGGAACTAATCATAAGGACATTCTATCATTTATATATCTTGGTGATTGTGGGAACACAGGACCTGGGCGACGCCGTTCCTAGGCTCGCGGCCTAGTTGGGAAGGACTAGATAACATGGAGTCGCCACCCGGTGTGAACCGGGACAAAGATTTAAGGCCGCACTCACCCCTCGCAAGGGAAGACCTCAAACCGTTGGGTTTGGAATGGTCCCTTACTTATGTCACTTGTAATGAAAGGATTTATGTAATAATTTAATTAAGCTTAAGTAACACTTATTTCCAAGAGTATCATGCTTCTAAATTCTCATATGCAAAATAAAACTTATGTGCACATTTTCACATATATCTCACATTAAAATTGCATGCTTAACATATGTCAAGATAGCAACGAACATACAACTTTATTTGCATATCACATTCAGGAAAAAAACACAAGCACACATATTAACCATACAAGCACACATATGGGCACTTTTCCAAGCGGTACGTGGAATCGTAGCCCAAGTACAGACCGCACTACCGTCCATTCGGAATCGGCTACGGAATTTACGTCTGGGTTTCCATCCGATATACCACAAGGAATAATACTCAAATGTTATCATGACATAAGCATATGAATTGTAATACATTAACATATTTGTATTTATGCATGTGGAGATAGCTACTAGGAAAACTATACATGAAATCTAATGAAGAGGACTCAGTTCAGTGGGTGCGCGTTCGTATAGCGTTCGTAAACGCGTTCGAACGGTAAACAGAAGGTTCACGTTCGTATGGCGTTTGATAACGCGTTCGAACGGAAATGAAACAGAATGCTCGCGTTCGTATGGCGTTTGATAACGCGTTCGAACGGAAATGAAACAGAATGCTCACGTTCGTATGGCGTTTGTTAACGCGTTCGAACGGAAATGAGACCTGATGCATGATAAGGCAAAATGTATGCGCGTTCGAGTTGCGTTCGTAAACGCGTTCGAACGGAAACGGACCTGATGCATGAAATGGGATGCAATACATAAACACAAAATAAAGGGGCGCAGGCGAAGTACTGCCGTAAAGTGGCCTTTTGTGGTGGGGCTCTTCTCTCAAAGAGAGGACCTTTAGACCAACGTACTAAGCCCATGCGCGTCACATCACACATACAAAAATAGAACCAATCATATCAACCAAGTATGCCCGATTGAACACATCTTACATCCAATCTGAACACACATCAACCGGCGCGACAAAGCATCGTGGTAACGGGTTTTAACCCCTCCCCATAAGGGATCTTTCATTCCACTTACTAAGCCCATGCGCTTGATTGAACCATGCATAAAAGATAAACTAATAACATCAAACTAAGTATGCCCGATTGAACGTATCTCGCATCCAACCGAACACACATCAACCGGCGCGGCGAAGTAGTGTCACAAAGGTGGCCTTTTCGGCTCTTTATCTCCCAAATGGAGGACCTTTGGACTAACTCACTAAGCCCATGCGCTTGATTGAATCATGCATAAATAAACAACATATTGAATTCAAGTAAAGAAAACTAAATAAACAAAAGCAACACAACGAAAGAGAGATGGTGCCGTTTACTCAAGCGGTACGTGGAGTTGTGGCCCGAGTACAGATCATATTACCGTCGTCGCATCATCGGAATCAGCTATGAAATTTATGTCCAGGTTTCCATCCGATATACCGCGAGAGTTGACACATCTCTCATTCATCCAATACCCACAACATATTACATCTCATAATTCATGCATACTTATCTAATCAAAGACCGCAACGCGCATTTCAACATTACAATCATACAAGTAATACTTAATAAATAATGCGGAAAAGGAAAACAAGTGTGAAAGATACCCTCAGGTCTAACCTTTTAAGCTGTCTCTCGGACTCGCGTTCCACGAAGATCGAAAAGGGGGTAAAGCTCCGCAACTTTTCTGGTTCACTAGTTCAGCGTCCTAGCTCACTGCCTTGCTGTTTTGCTTGCGGTTCGAACTCCGTTCTGCTCCTATTCGGCCTCGGTCTTGCTGCTCACTGCACGGCCCACCTGTTTTAACATTTTCAATGAACTATTCCAAGTTTATGTGGGTTCTTAGTGTAATTAAATGTGATTATTCTTAAGATTATCTATGCAGTTTTTTATGTTACTGTTTTTTAAGGATTTGGGCTGCTGTTAAGGTGATTTTGCTGCTGTTTGGGTGTGTAATACAGTGTGGTTTTTGTGGTAATTTTCGATGGTGGAGGGCTGCTGTATAGGTGGCTGTTTCGGTGATGTGTGGGGGGTTTACGGAGGCGGTTTTCAGTTGTGGATTCGGCTATGGAGGAGATGGTTGGGGCTCTTTTGTTCTCTTTTGTGTATGTGTGAAGTGTTTTCTTTTGGGTGTGTAAAGAGAGTCTAGAGAGATTTCGAGAGAGTTTGGGTGTGAATTATATGTGTCAGGAGACAAAGGCTTATGTTAGGGGTTGTTTATATAGAAGATGGCTAGGGTTTCACCTTGTCTCACAAGGAAGAGATCTTGTTTCCAAATTAGGAGAGATGAGAAAGGTATACACAAGATTGAGGGGAGACAAAATATTTTAAATTAGGAAGTTGTAATATTTATTTGTGTTGGTTTAGGAATACAAATATTTTATATTGGTAATTATCTTATTAGATTAGGAAGTCAAATATATGATTGGCTTTAATTGGTTATGATTGATTTTAATTAGGCATGATTTTAGTTTAAGTTAGGTAAATATCTTATTTAATTGGTAAATGGTTTAAATATTTTATTTTAATGTTTAATATTTAAATTAATATTTATTTATTTAATTTGGGATGTGTTTTATGGGCTTTGGGGAGCTAAATGGGCTGAGTGTGAGGCTAGCAGCAAACCAGAATTACCGACACCGTTCGAACGCGTCCCCGAACGCGACACGAACACCCGCAATCTGTTTTCCGTTCGAACGAAGTAGCGAACGCAGCACTAACGAAGACAGTGAGCTTGTTTATTCTGAATTTCCCCTTCCGATATCCGTTTCACGCGCTCCCGTGACTCAAAAGGTAGTTGTCTCCAAGTAAGACTCCTCATCGGGTTTCACATGCGAAAATGCAATGCCTACAGTCGCCCCCACTTTGATGGGGCTTGTGCAGTGTGTGACAGTGACAGTCCTATCAAAGTCTATGCAATGCATTTTTACTTACCTGGCTAGCTAGCTATCTCGAGCTAGAGCTGAGCTGATCTACTGCAGTGGACCTCGTCTGAGACGCATCTCGATGCTGCAACCGACAACGGGGGCCTCGACCCTGGGACGCATCCCAATACCGATGACAAATATGGGCCTCGACCCCGGGACGCATCCCGAAAATGATGATGCAGTGGACCTCGATCCTGGGACGCATCCCAATAGCTGCAACCGACAACGGGGGCCTCGACCCTGTGACGCATCCCAATACCGCTGACAAAATATGGGCCTCGACCCTGGGACGCATCCAAAAAATGATGATGCAGTGGACCTCGATCCTGGGACGCATCCCAATAGCTGCAACCGACAACGGGGGCCTCGACCCTGGGACGCATCCCAATACCGCTGACAAAGTATGGCCTCGACCCTGGGACGCATCCCGAAAATGATGATGTGGAGCTTCGCTCCTCAGCCGATATGGGCTTCGCCCCCAAGCTGACATGATGTGATGTGGAGCCTCGCTCCCCAGCCGATATGGGCCTCGCCCCCAAGCTGTACAATGTGGAACCTCGCTCCTCAGCCGATATGGGCTTCGCCCCCACGCTGATATGATGTGATGTGGACTTCGCCCTCCGAGACCCATACCCGGAACTTAACTTCATTGGGACCTCAATCTTCAGATTACTGCCCATATAAACACTGTGCTTTTACTATCTCTGATTGGCTTACTGCTCACTCTTTTCCGTCTTCAACACCTGTTTACACAAAAACAGAACAAACAAAAAAATATGCAATATAGGTTACGTGTATGCATGTATGCAGGAGTTTCTTATTCCGTTGGTTTAGGTCTTCCGCTGGCGACCAAGTCTTCTCAGCAAAGTACAACTTCAACCTGTCGACATTGATGGGTTTTGTGAATTCATTCCCTTCCAAGTCTGATAGCTTCACTGCTCCATTTCCCATGACTTTCTGAACGATGTAAGGTCCTTCCCAGTTAGGCCTGAATTTCCCTCTTGATCTGTCGTCGACGACCTCGACTGCTTAAGTACCAAATCACCCTTTCTGATCTTTGTGGGACGTACTTTCTTGTTGAATGCCCGGGCTAGTCTCTTCTGATACAACTGCATGTGATACAAAGACTTCGTTCTCTTCTCATCCAACAGTACTAACTGATCAAATCTCTGTGCGGCCCATTCCTGTTCCGGTAATTCTGCCTCTGCTAATACCCTCAGGGACTGTATTTTCACTTCTACTGGTAACTACTGCTTCCATTCCGTAGACCAAAGAGTAAGGTGTGGACCCTGTTGCTGTTCTTACTGATGTTCTGTACCCCCACAAGCATACGGTAATTTCTCGGCCCAATCTCTACAATTTTCTGTCATCTTGGCTAAAATTGTCTTTATAGTCTTGTTGGCTGCCTCAACTGCCCCATTTGCCTGCGGCCTGTACGGTGATGACTTGTGGTGGCCTATCCCATGCCTCTGTAACATTGCCTTCGTCTCTCCTTGAAACTGGACCCCGTTGTCTGTCACTACATGATGCGGCATACCATACCGACAAATGAGGTTCGAGCTATGAACTTTGCCATCTGCTTCGCTGTAACATTACGGAAGGATTCGGCTTCCACCACCCTTTGAGAAGTAATCTACTGCCACCACTATGAAGCGATGCCCATTTGATGCATTTGGTCGAATTTCCCCAATCATATCAATTCCCCATGCTGAGAAAGGCCACGGCTCTGACAACCCGTGCAATTCTGTGTGCGGTAAGTGATTCAAATTACCATGTGCTTGACAGTCATGACAGTGCTTTACCATCTTCGCGCAGTCTATTTCCATGGTTGACCAATAAAAAACCTTGTCTCACTATCTTGCGGGACAGATTCAACCCGTTCATGTGCGGACCACATACCCCGGCGTGTACTTTTTCCCATTACATGTTGAGCTTCTTCCTTTCTTAAACACTTCAACTGCATACCGTTTGCCTGCCTCTTGTACAGTTCCCCTCTCAAGTCACATACTGGGAAGCCAACTTCTGAATGGCTATTCTGTCTTTTCTGCCCGCCCCTTCCGGGAATTCACCATGTTCCAGATACCTCTGAATGTCATAATACCAAGGTTTACCGTCGTCAGCCTCAACTTCCAGAATTCTTTCTATCTCATAGGCAGGTTTACTTGCTGTTGTCAGTACCAACGGTCTCATCACTAACTTCTCTGGATTTTACCAAGTTGCTGCAAGTGTAGCCAATGCATCTGCCATCTGATCTCTTCTCTCGGTAAGTGCTGAAACTGACACTCGGGGATAACCTGCGCCAACTTTCTGAGGTGAAAAAGGTAAGGTTTCAACCGTTCTTCTCTCAATTCCCATTCTCGCATCTGCTGGACTACTAACATAGAATCTCCGTAGATTTCACCACACTCCCCCGGCCTTCAAGGCTATCAATGTTGTCAAACCAAAAGCACATGCTTCGTACTCGGCCATGTTGTTAGTTACTCTGAATGTCAACCTCTTGGCCAAAGGCAAAGTCTCACCTCGGGGGTTACTATCACGATCCCAATTCGCGGCTCCCTTGTAATTCTGCTTCACTGCCCCGTCGAAATACATCTTCCATCTCTGAACTGTTATTGCTTGGATCTCTTCATCTGGAAACTCAAACTTATACTGATCCCCCTCATAGGTTGCAATGCCAGAAACTCTCGCTACTGCTCGTCCCTTGATCACTTTGGAGGTAAGATACTCAATGTCAAACTCTGTCAACAATACCAACCATCGGCCCCTTTCCCACTAGTGAAGGCACTGAATGAAGATATTTCAGAGGATTCTCCTTTGCCACCACCTGGATCTTGTAAGACTGGAAGTAATGTCGCAACTTTCTGGAAGCCCATACCACTGCAAGATAGATCTTCTCAACCTCATGATATCGAGCCTCATACGGGAGCAACTTCTTACTCAGATAATAAACTGCATGTTCTACCCCTGTCTCATCTGCCTGTACCATCATACCCCCAATGCTTCTGATTCTATAGCCAAATACAATATCAAAGGTCTACCCGGCGTCAGAGGTTTCAATACGGGTGGCTTCACCAAGTACTCTCTGATTCTGTCGAAGGCGGTCTGACACTGTTCATTCCATCTCACTGGCTGATCTTTTCTCAACAGTTTGAAGATAGGCTCACATACCGATGTCAACCTGGCAATAAACCGACTGATGTACTGAATCTTTCCCAAGAATGCCCTGACTTCCTTTTCTGTCTTCGGTGCAGGCATTTCTGTGATTGCCTTGATCTTTTCGGAGTCTACCTCTATTCCGCCCATTCCCACTGTATGACCAAGCAATTTCCCTGATGTCACCCCCAAACACACATTTCTTGGGGTTAAGCCGCAGGTTATATCTGTCAACTCTCTGAAGGAACCTTTCCAATGCCTCAATATGCCCAACTCTTGTTTCTGATTTCACCATCATGTCATCCACATACACCTCAATCTCTTTGTGCATCAAGTTATGGAAGAGTGTAGTGGCCATCCGCTGATAAGTAGCTCCTGCATTCTTAAGCCCAAACGGCATCACCTTGTAACAATAGGTACCCCACTCGGTAACAAATGCAGTCTTGTGTTTATCTTCCTCAGCCATGAGAACCTGATTGTACCCTGAAAATCCATCCGCAAATGAATACATAGCAGACAAAGCCGCACTATCAACCAGAACATCTATATGCGGCAAGGGAAATCATCTTTCGGACAGGCTTTATTGAGATCTCTGTAGTCTACACACATTCTGACCTTCCCATCTTTCTTCGGTACCGGTACTATGTTAGCCAACCATTCAGGATATTTTACCACTTCCAGGAACCCCACATCTATCTGTTTCTTAACTTCCTCTCTGACTTTCTCAGCCCATTCTGGTCTCATCCGTCGAAGTTTCTGCTTTACTGGCCTCATATTCGGATAAGTTGGTATTGTGTGCTGGGCAATGTTTCTGTCTACCCCGGGCATGTCCTCATAAGACCAAGCAAATACTCTGGCATATCTGACCAACACTTCTTCTAGTTTCTCTCTCTCTTCGGAGGTTACTTCACTTGCAATTAAAATTTCTTTGGGGTTCTCAAGTGTACCCAAGTTAAATGCAGTAGTTCTGGCTGAACTGATGTCAAATATGCTTGATTCATGCAGAGTAAATGGAAATGACTCAGGCAAGTAAGCAAAAGAAATGTCTTTATTATTGGATAATGCGGAAGTACATTCAAATAAATCAGGAAGGTAAATGTCTTCATCATCTAGAGACACTTCTTCCTCTGCAATCAGGTCTTCCTCAGGCTTCTCATCCTCTTCCAGAGTCAGGCTCTCTAACTTCATTAATTCTTCTTCCCAAATCTCTGTTTCCACAGCTTCTCCAGTCAGTGGTTTCTCACCCAACAAATCCTGGAAGATCTCAAACCCAGGTACCACAATCCCATTGACTTCCACAGGTTCAGGCTCTCCTTGATACCCTGAAGCTTTCACAAAGCATTCCATCAGTCTCAGGCCCTTTTTCTTGACCTTTGGCTTTTCTTCGTCAGATTTGTACCCCAAACCCTTCCGAGTAGTCTGTCCTCTGAAATCCGGCAATTTTGAACCCTTACCTGGCTCACTTCATTTCTCCCATAATCCTAGCCACCCTAGGATCCACCCACTCCTCAAAAGTGGCTGATACCTGGAACCTCGTGAAAGGTAGTATCTCCAAGGCAGCCACGACATTATCTAACTCAGCCCGGATGGTAACAATTTCTCCCTCATACGGGAATTTGATCATCTGATGCAAAGTGGAAGGCACGCCCCCAAGTTTGTGAAACCAAGGCCTTCCCAACAATAAGGCAAAAGTGGCTGGGATGTCCAGCACTGTGAACTCAACCTCATCTTCAATCGGCCCTACCTTGACCATAGCCACAAAGGTACCCTCAACTCCCCACTTACTGTCATCATAAGCTTTAATAGTCATACTGGAGGGGTCCAAGTCTGTTGCTTTCATACCCAATCTTGCCAGAATTTTCAACGGGCACACATTGATGGACGAACCGTCATCCACCATCACACATGAAGTTTTCTTACCCCTCACCTCGGCCCTGATAAATAGAGGCCTGTTATGATTTCTTCCCTCCGCCGGGAGTTCATCCTCAGAAAAGGATATCTGCAAAGCTTCTTTCTGAACCGACCCAACAAACATTGCGGGGTTGGCATCCTCCGGTACCACAATCTTGCTCAAGGCCTCAACCATAGCCTGTCTATACTCCCGAGATGCACATAATAGTTCCCAGATACTCACTTGTGCTCTAGTCTTCCTCAATTGCCTCAGCACTACATCCCTTCAGTATTTTCTGCAGTTCAACCACTTCTCTACCATCTGTCAAAGCTTCCTTACCCTTCTCCGCCATATCATTGTAAAAACGACCGCTACGTGTCATTCCCCTTACTTCTCCTCATCACTGCTAGAGAAATCAAGCCAAAAGTTTTTCTTCTGCTCAAACTCATCCTCACTAGTACTGTCCCAGATTCCCAGGAAAAAGGCTTGAGGGTGAAAGGATTTTAGGACAAGGTCTTCTGGGAGGCCAGAATTGATCATGTAGGCTGGTGGTGGTACGGCACGGTAGTTGGGTAAGGGGTTTCTGTGTGTATCGGGCTGTTCTGTTTCTGGGTTGGGTATTTTCTTGGAGTCTATCAGGTCTTGGACTTCATGGCGGAGTCGGGCGCAGTTGTCGGTGTCATGGCCTTTTTGTTGGTGGAAGTGGCAATAAAGGCTTAGGTTATAATGTGGTGGTAGGGGATTGGGTAATGGTTTGGTATCCAAGGGTTTTAAAAGCCCTTGCCTCTTCAATTTCTTAGCACACCTTAGACAGGGGCCTTCCCAAGTTGGAAAACTGCCTGTTCCGGATAGCAGCAATTTCAGCAGAAACGGGCTTTGTTCCCGATGTTCCCCCAATGGGCCTCCTGTTTAGACCATAGAATTTTCTATTCTCGGCCTCTTCTTCCTCAATATCCATGACAGTTTCCCTCAACTGCCGAAAGTCTGCAATCATGGAGGTCATCCTCCTCAACTTGCCGTAAATGGAGGGCTTGGTGCCCTTGATAATCATCTTGATCTGATCCTTCTCCGAAGGCCTAGTCTGCATTTTCAATAATTGACCCCTCCACCGGTCCACATACTCCTTAAAATTCTCCTCCGCTTTCTGCTTAACATTCTCCAGATCCGCGAGTGACAAATCGATCTCCAAGTCAGTGACATACTGTTTCAGGAAAGCATCAGCTAACTCCCCAATTTCCTTCACTTTCTTCTCCACACTGTGGTACCATACCACGTGAGCACCTTCAAGTGACATTCCAAACATTTTATGTACCTGGCGCTGAGATAAGCCAACTGAACTCATGACTGATACAAACTGTCGGAGATGCACCCTCGGATCCCCGTTCCTGTTGAACTTAGCCATATCTGACATCTTGAACTGTGCAGGCAACTGTTCCTCAAAAGTCAATGTGTCATAATCCAGCAAATCCTTATTCTTACCCCTCATCTTGCGGGTAACTGACTCAACCTGATCCCGAAGTTTCTGTAACTCTGTCTGAGACCCAGATACTCTGCCTGCTGCATACTCTGCCATATCATCATCAAAAGCGGGGATATCATCCCCCAATCTGTTCGGAGATTCCTCTTGCCTCACATCCCCAGAATGAACCCCGGCACGAGACCCAGCTATACCAGCCATAGCAGTAGTCAAAGCCTGCAATTGTTCAGTGATCTTGGCGAGACCACTCTCTAACTGATCCATACGGGACACCTCATTATCGGATTCACTCATATTTGTTCTTTTAGTGAACCTTGTCCCTTCTCTAACCCAAACGGTATCTATGTTGTCTTTTTGAGACATAGACGGTGTTAACATGATATATGTATGCATGAGGTGCATGAGATGCATGTAACATATAACATACTAAATAAAATTCTCAAACAAATCGGCCTATTATCATTTTAGAAGCTTTTGGGACAACTGTCATAAGGGTGAACCCGTTCCAGTTTAAATGGCCCAACGAGTTGGCAAAGAGCCCAACTAAATCCAAATGATAATATTCCAAAAACAAGCACAAGGTGGCCCACCAACACTTAGACGCCTTTGGCCCAATAGTCATGGAATACATCCTTGTCCCAGTTTAAATGGCCCAACAAGCCCATATCCCATGACAAATGGTCCAAATGGATCCGAACGAGGGTGTTCCCAAACATAATCATAGAAGGGAGATAATGCAAACATAAATAATTTTTACATAATGGCCCATCAACATTTCAGAAGCCTTGGGCCTAATAGTCATACAGTACGAACTTGCCCCAGTTTAAATGGCCCAGCAAGCCCGTATTTCTGACAATAGTCCAACCGCATCCAAATGAGGATGGTCCATAAGCACATTCTCAAGGGAATAATTGTTACTTTAACCATACAAACCAGTCTATGGGTGGATTTGCAAGAGTATGGACAAAGGCTCTCACTGGCAAAGGATAGCCCACAACTAGGTCTCCCCACTCAAGGGTTCAAGCGACCAAGTGAGCGTATCCCTTTTTATACACTAAGGTACGTGCCAATGAGCTATGGTGTATGACGGACTGTCAAATGGATTTCCCGTTGTAGATTCCCCAGAGGGAAGGTGGGGAATCTTATCGCTTGGTGTCAGGAATAAACAACGAGTCCTCCAAATTAGTCCATCACAAAGGCTACGAGTAGATGGCCATATAGGTGTCCTCACAGCTTTTCCTTCTAGAAAGGTAGTGAGTGAAGGAAGACACCAAACCATTACCTAGCCTCAAAGTGCCCTTGATTAAACCCCCACTTTATCCACTATAGACATGGTCAATTAAAACATAAATCCAAACATTACAAGACAATATTTCAGGGCCAACTTTCTATCCCCAGTGGAGTCGCCAGACTGTGGGAACATAGGACCTGGGCGACGGCGTTCCTAGGCTCGCGGCCTAGTTGGGAAGGACTAGATAACATGGAGTCGCCACCCGGTGTGAACCGGGACAAAGATTTAAGGCCGCACTCACCCCCGCAAGGGAAGACCTCAAACCGTTGGGTTCGGAATGGTCCCTTACTTATGTCACTTGTAATGAAAGGATTTATGTAATAATTTAATTAAGCTTAAGTAACACTTATTTCCAAGAGTATCATGCTTCTAAATTCTCATATGCAAAATAAAACTTATGTGCACATTTTCACATATATCTCACATTTAAAATTGCATGCTTAACATATGTCAAGATAGCAACGAACATACAACTTTATTTGCATATCACATTCAGGAAAAAAACACAAGCACACATATTAACCATACAAGCACACATATGGGCACTTTTCCAAGCGGTACGTGGAATTGTAGCCCAAGTACAGACCGCACTACCGTCCATTCGGAATCGGCTACGAAATTTACGTCTGGGTTTCCATCCGATATACCACAAGGAATAATACTCAAATGTTATCATGACATAAGCATATGAATTGTAATATATTAACATATTTGTATTTATGCATGTGGAGATAGCTACTAGGAAAACTATACATGAAATGAATGAGGGACTCAATTCAGTGGGTGCGCGTTCGTATAGCGTTCGTAAACGCGTTCGAACGGTAAACAGAAGGTTCACGTTCGTATGGCGTTTGATAACGCGTTCGAACGGAAATGAAACAGAATGCTCGCGTTCGTATGGCGTTTGATAACGCGTTCGAACGGAAATGAAACAGAATGCTCGCGTTCGTATGGCGTTTGATAACGCGTTCGAACGGAAATGAAACAGAATGCTCACGTTCGTATGGCATTTGTTAACGCGTTCGAATGGAAATGAGACCTGATGCATGATAAGGCAAAATGTATGCGCGTTCGAGTTGCGTTCGTAAACGCGTTAGAACGGAAACGGACCTGATGCATGAAATGGGATGCAATACATAAACACAAAATAATGGGGCGCGGCGAAGTACTGCCGTAAAGGTGGCCTTTTGGGGCTCTTGATCTCTCAAAGAGAGGACCTTTAGACCAACGTACTAAGCCCATGCGCGTCACATCACACATACAAAAATAGAACCAATCATATCAACCAAGTATGCCCGATTGAACACATCTTACATCCAATCTGAACACACATCAACCGGCGCGACAAAGCATCGTGGTAACGGGTTTTAACCCCTCCCCATAAGGGATCTTTCATTCCACTTACTAAGCCCATGCGCTTGATTGAACCATGCATAAAAGATAAACTTAATAACATCAAACTAAGTATGCCCGATTGAACGTATCTCGCATCCAACCGAACACACATCAACCGGCGCGGCGAAGTAGTGTCACAAAGGTGGCCTTTTCGGCTCTTTATCTCCCAAATGGAGGACCTTTGGACTAACTCACTAAGCCCATGCGCTTGATTGAATCATGCATAAATAAACAACATATTGAATTCAAGTAAAGAAAACTAAATAAACAAAAGCAACACAACGAAAGAGAGATGGTGCCGTTTACTCAAGCGGTACGTGGAGTTGTGGCCCGAGTACAGATCATATTACCGTCCATTCGGAATCGGCTATGAAATTTATGTCCAGGTTTCCATCCGATATACCGCGAGAGTTGACACATCTCTCATTCATCCAATACCCACAACATATTACATCTCATAATTCATGCATACTTATCTACTCAAAGACCGCAACGCGCATTTCAACATTACAATCATACAAGTAATACTTAATAAATAATGCGGAAAAGGAAAACAAGTGTGAAAGATACCCTCAGGTCTAACCTTTTAAGCTGTCTCTCGGACTCGCGTTCCACGAAGATCGAAAAGGGGGTAAAGCTCCGCAACTTTTCTGGTTCACTAGTTCAGCGTCCTAGCTCACTGCCTTGCTGTTTTGCTTGCGGTTCGAACTCCGTTCTGCTCCTATTCGGCCTCGGTCTTGCTGCTCACTGCACGGCCCACCTGTTTTAACGTTTTCAATGAACTATTCCAAGTTTATGTGGGTTCTTAGTGTAATTAAATGTGATTATTCTTAAGATTATCTATGCAGTTTTTTATGTTACTGTTTTTTAAGGATTTAGGCTGCTGTTTGGGTGTGTAATACAGTGTGGTTTTTGTGGTAATTTTTGATGGTGGAGGGCTGCTGTATAGGTGGCTGTTTCGGTGATGTGTGGGGGGTTTACGGAGGCGGTTTCAGTGGTGGATTCGGCTATGGAGGAGATGGTTGGGGCTCTTTTGTTCTCTTTTGTGTATGTGTGAAGTGTTTTTTTGGGTGTGTAAAGAGAGTCTAGAGAGATTTCGAGAGAGTTTGGGTGTGAATTATATGTGTCAAGGAGACAAAGGCTTAGGTTAGGGTTGTTTATATAGAAGATGGCTAGGGTTTCACCTTGTCTCACAAGGAAGAGATCTTGTTTCCAAATTAGGAGAGATGAGAAATGTATACACAAGATTGAGGGGAGACAAAATATTTTAAATTAGGAAGTTGTAATATTTAATTTGTGTTGGTTTAGGAATACAAATATTTTATATTG
The DNA here is from genome assembly GCA_019454045.1 of Zanthoxylum bungeanum. Lineage (NCBI taxonomy): Eukaryota > Viridiplantae > Streptophyta > Magnoliopsida > Sapindales > Rutaceae > Zanthoxylum > Zanthoxylum bungeanum. The sequence goes on from SKCR01023595.1 coordinate 112,769, forward strand.
GTAATTATCTTATTAGATTAGGAAGTCAAATATATGATTGGCTTTAATTGGTTATGATTGATTTTAATTAGGCATGATTTTAGTTTAAGTTAGGTAAATATCTTATTTAATTGGTAAATGGTTTAAATATTTTATTTTAATGTTTAATATTTAAATTAATATTTATTTATTTAATTTGGGATGTGTTTTATGGGCTTTGGGGAGCTAAATGGGCTGAGTGTGAGGCTAGCAGCAAAACCAGAATTACCGACACCGTTCGAACGCGTCCCCGAACGCGACACGAACACCCGCAATCTGTTTTCCGTTCGAACGAAGTAGCGAACGCAGCACTAACGAAGACAGTGAGCTTGTTTATTCTGAATTTCCCCTTCCGATATCCGTTTCCCGCGGCTTCCGTGACTCAAAAGGTAGTTGTCTCCAAATAAGACTCCTCATCGGGTTTCACATGCGAAAATGCAATGCCTACAATGATCTAATCACAAATGATAAAAGAGCAATCTCCTTTGTCACATAGTTAATTGTTGTAACAATACCATGATCTGTACAAATAGTGACGCTATGGGTCATAACTGTCCAACAATCACCAAATAGGATTGCGAATCACTGGCAATGAGATAAGTCAACATCCTCTTCTTCCAATAGTTGTAGTCCGTTCCGGTGTAAAACAGAGGTCTAGTCGTTGAATATCCTTCGGCAAGATTTGACGATTTGCTTGTAGAGGCCATGATCTATTCTCGGACGGTTAAGTCTTGTAGAGAATACCTCGCTCTGATACCAATTGAAATTACCTAAAAGCAATAACAAGTAATACTATACCTAAGAGGGGGTGAATTGGGTTATTAAAAAATAATTCAGAAATATAAATTTTGTCAATTTTATACTTCCAAGCTATTACCAATAAATATAAACAACCTTAAGGTAAAATATGTATAAATTAAAAGATAAGGGGAAAGAGATACAACACCGAGTTTTAGTGGTTCGGCCGAATCAATTGCCTACATCCACTCTCTCTTCAAGCGCACTTGAAGGTTCCACTAGATTCAACAATCTTTACAACCAAGAGATTTTACTCTAAGGCTTCTCTTAAACCTTTTACACAAACTCCACCCTTGAGAGTAACCACCACTCAACACAAGGGATTTCAATACAAGTGTTTTCGAAAAATAGATTTTTGTGTTTACAACACTATTTGAGAACTCACAAAACGATTACAAAGATTGAATAGTGTATGAGTTGCTCAAATATATCTAAGCTCACTAAGATGATTATGAAAGTGTGTGTATGAGCATATGAATTGATGAGAATGAGTTGGATCAAGAAGATATAGGTATCTCACTGTTTTTGCTATCAATAATGATGTATGAAGGTGTTCTCTATATGCAAAAACGAATTAGGGTCATTTATATAGTGAAGGGAAATGATTTCCCAACATTTTTGTCAGAGACCGGTCTGGAGACCGGTATGCCGGTCTGGCACCCAATGGTCATATTAACGTTCAAAAATGTATACGTTAGACCGGTATGAATACTGATATGGGTACCTGTATGAGTCTTCCTGGTTTTAGTAAGTATAAATTCACACAGCATGACCGGTTTATAAACCGGTAAGGAAACCGATATCAAGGGTTCCGGTTCCAGAGAGCATGTATTTTGGAACCAATACTGGTATGGAAACCGGTAAATGATAACCCGGTTCCAGAGAGCATGTTTTCTTGGTTCTAACCGGTATGAAGACCGGTAAGCAAACCAGTGAGGATCATGCCGGTTCCAGAAAGGTTGCAATACAGGGGAATACAACATGTATGCCGGTTTTGGATATAGATATGTGATTTTTGAATGTTCAAGACATTTTTCAAATGATCCTAATGCATCTATATAGAGTTTCATGTGTAATGAGCTTAGATATGAAGATAAACAACTCATTTTACAAATGTAGTTCTAAACTATAGCCATACGAGATTTTCTAAACTAAAGTCATACGAGATTTTCTTCATAGGAGGTTCTTCTTTTATGTCTGTTGTTTTTTTTTACCGATATGCTTCGACATCTTTTTGAAATGTCTTGCCATAGTGCTTTGAAGACTTCGAATGTTGCGTCATCAAAATCCAACTTGAAGTATATGTCGCTAACAATCTCCCACTTTTTGATGATGGCAACCTTTACAAACTTGTGAATCTTTTGAGAGTCAGTATGACGAAACTTGCTCCTCCTCAATGTTAGCTCCCCCTCAAATAGTCTTCGATGTAATGCTATAACACTTAGATAACACATTAGTATACATAAGCTCCCCCTTAGTGTAAGGGTGAAGTAGCCACAAGTTTTCTCTCAAGTTTTAATTATTTGTGTATAATTTTTCTCCCCCTTTGACATTATCAAAAATGTGGAGAAGCAAAAGCAAAAAGGAAACTCCAATCAATCCATAGCATAAGTGAAAAAACAAACACGACAAAAATTAGAGAAAGAAGACCTTTCATTCATAGCTTGTCAAAATACATATCGCTATTCAAAATATATGCCACTAGTCAAAATACATTTCATGATTGTTAACAAAATGTGGGCCATATATAAAATCTAAAGCTCGTCAGTAAGAGAATGGAGCTGTCATTCCATGGTGGCTATGTTGGGATTTATGCCCTAGAGCTCATGTGTTGTAAACGGAATTGATTATTATAATAATTATAAACGCATTATTCATTTATCAAAGTTGTTTGATTTAAATTGCATATTATCCAATTGTCTTGTTTACCTTGATTACTCTTGTACCTTTAGACTTAGTGTATGTTTGATGCACAAGAGGATTTAAGTCTAAAGTTAGTAATCTAAATAGTCCATAGAGAGCAAACAGAGTGGGTTTATTTGTTTGTGGTATATCTATAGCTGCGGTCCATTCTATACTTGTATGACGACCTTGATCCGGGATCGTTCATGTAGTGACATGGGAATGGAGGCACCTTGTATGATAAGATCATATAGGACTGGACTCAGATAAATACGAATTTCTTTTAATATCCGTTAATCAAAGAAATTCATTTTATCTACTAGATGGTCATATATGGATTAATCTTAATCCTGAGTGTACTACGAACTCCTGCATGTCAGGCTGTGTCCTTTGATTTACTATGGTGAGGTTGGGGTAGCAGTCCCGGCCAATAACTACGTATTTTGGGGATATGGTTTTGTATGTAGCTGGGAACGTTTTACATAGATATGGAATTCACTCCTTCTTACGAGAAGCAGATGAATATCTCTTTTAAGAGTTGATTCGGGACTTGAATAATTTGAGCGCTCAACTTTTCTATTACGAATAGAAAATATTTTATATTCATAATTGTTATGAATTAATTGTTCATTATAGAATCAATGGT
>SKCR01023596.1:0-74487 GCA_019454045.1 Zanthoxylum bungeanum
AAGACTTCACTTATTAAAGTCAAATGTGAAAATGATAAACTATAAATGAAACTACATATTTAATAAGATGAAAAAACCCTTAGACATCTTCCATATAAGTCCAATAGGATGCCAGAATCATTTGCGAAGTTTTTTATACTTAATGGTTCTTTTGTTTTCTTATCGAAGAAAATTATCATATAACTTATAGTGGGATCGATATTTGATATCAATTCCTGAAGTTAGCATTAAACCATAGATCTAAGATTGTCCATAGCTTACTACGATCAAGTTTTGAACTTGATTAAGCTTTCGTTATGAATCGTTCATAAAATGTGCAAATAGTTTGCGCATCAAAAGTAAAGTGAACTTATTAAAGGTTTGACTTTTATAGTATGACAGTGAGAAATGTTATACTCAGCAATCTATTGTAGATTCTAAGGAAACTTGTCTCTAGTCACACTAATTGAACAATTAAAGATATGTTGGTTAATGCTAATATTAAACTCCGTATTTTAGCCATGAATGCAAAGTGACATTTTTGAATGGTTTCTTCGGATAAGAGATCTATTGTGATTTCTTTGTTTGAAGAGTTCGTTCTGGAATGGCTCTAGAGTTTGTATTCTGCTAAGATCACAGTTTGGTATACTAGCTTATAGAGCCTATTGTAGACTCATATGAGCTTTCTGAAAATATGTGTTCTCTAATTTTGATATTAGTCAGATTGTCTGATTTTATCAAATCATAAAGAATACATATAGGGTTAGTAGAAGCGTATAAATTTCTTTTTAGTGTTATATATCCTAACGACATTATCATTATTAAGGTAATAATTAGATGTTTATAAGATAAAAGGTTTACATAAGTCTTCTTTTCTCCGTGATAGTAGTGAGAGTAGTCTTTGTTATATTCGATATAAAGTTTTATATATGATATAAAACTAAGAGACTTGTGTGATACTCCTATTAGTCATGCATTAGATATAAAGGACATAACAAGACTATCTGTGTGACAGTTAGTGTGTGTCTTACATATAATATTTATCTTTCATAAAAGATTATTCATTTTTCGAAAGATAAATTGATTCGAATGTCTAGTGAATCTTATGCATGATATGATGACGACATAATGAATATTATATTATATGCGATTAAATATATCAATTTAATTGTAATTCTTACGAGCTATTTTGATACCCTGTAGACCATAGGATGAGTCTTGAAACATGTTCTTTTTTATCTTTGAGATATTAAGAATAAATTTCTTATTCATGGATATTATAGTCCGCAACCATTAGGATCAGATTATTTTTGAGTCTAATTATGATGTTAGACGGTCTACTCTATAAAGAGTTAGAAAAGATACAGTGGGAGTGTCACAGATGATTCTCTATGTGAGTGGAATTAGTTACAACTTATGAAATATTGACTTATGAAGTTGCATTATAGATTAGGAGTTTTGATATTAATATTGTGCTTGTGAATGTCTACATAATATTATAGATTTGATCCTTAATTACTTAGACAACTCAATAGTTGTAGCTCAATATTGATGTCGCATCTGAGTCATATTGATGTAGAACTTAGTTTCTACAAGATATGAATGATGCTGGCTAAGGGAAACGATTGGGTTTGTTGGACAAACTCAATATGTTATAGCGTACCTACTTGTTGTTGCCTACCTCTTGAGTGCTAGGTGAGCTCTTGAGGGCCATGCATATGTGATACACATTTAGATGTGTATACGATATCGTGGATTGGCACTAGAGCAAGTGAGAGAAATTTTTAGGGTTGGTGCTCGGAGTGCCAATCTGGATCGTATTTATATTTGATTCATGAATACGAATAATATATTTTTCCATAATATCACTTATATATGGTTACACCTCTTATTTTTATCTACGAATTCGATCTAATTACGATTCGACTGAAACTAGATCTGATTTAGTGATATATATATATATTAAACCAAGACCCCAGGATTTACAATGTAGCGCGCAGTTATAACGTAGTTTGTAATTGACATTGGGAATTGTCACTATAAGTTGTATATTCTCAAATAATGTTCTTTGTCAAGATCTACTAACATGGGTCGATTAGTAAAATTCACTGAGACCAGTACATGTCGTATATCGAGACTTGGTCTGATGGTTTATCCCAATGAACCATGAGTCTTTGGAGACTCGTATAGATGTGTAGGTGTTTATTTGATAAACACTGAACGACTCACTGAAGATTTCCTAATAGATGGTACACCAACATCAATAGGAATCTTATCGAGTCGAGTAGCATTGTGGTCATTCGACTTGCGATACCACTGTGGATATATGAGACATCATCCACACTTTGATGGCAGTCACGTCACCTATCTATTTAGATCAGACCTCTGCCTGCTCGTTGGGTGTGGACTCATGCTCATGATATCATGTGAGTATCAGATATAATCCGTCAGTCTTGTGTACAAGGCATATGTATCATGTATGTGTTTGTGACCTAGTAAATCCATGACCTTGGTATACTTCGGAAGCGAGTTCCGAGTGTTATTTAGAGATCGTAAATTTGAAAGTCGACTATATTATACCTTAGGGATTTGACGTTCCTATCTTTTTTCCCCGGTATAATATTGATAGCCTATGACATATGGATTATATGTATGCAATGACCTCGACTTGCATAGTTTAGCGAGATTATCTGTGGTCATCATAATTTAAGAGTGGGTGAATTATGGACACGAAATTTGATTCCGTGATGGATAACCCTAAACTTAGAGAGTCTCACAATATGAAGTGTACTTGTTAAGTACTTGGGCAACGCGTTATGAATAATACAGATTATTCATAATACTTTATTGAATTAAATAATTTAATTCGAATCGTTTAACGGTTAAACGAAAAGATACATGCATAGGGACCTTTCGAACATTTCTTAATTAATGTGTATTTGTATTTAATATATGATTTTATTAAATACACATAAATTAATTGTCAAATAAGATATTTGACATATATCATAAATATATGTATTTGGATTATTTAAAGTAAATATAATACATATATTTAGATAGTTGTATTTAAGTAATTATTTAATTGTTAAATAATTATAGTAATTGAAATATAAATATCTAACTTTATGACTTTGTTAGGAAATGATTAAAGTGTAAATATTTGACTTATTTACATTTATGGAAAAAAGGTAATAGTTATCAAATTGTATTTGATAACTTTGGCTTGATTTTTATTTTGGTTAAATGAAAACTTTCCTTGGACAAAAAGGTCCCCAGATTCACACCTAATCCAAGTATATAAGGGAAATATTTTTCCTTTGCTTGGATAATGTTAACCTAGTCTCCAAATGAATTAAAAAAAACTCTCCAAGTATTTTAGAGAAGAAAAATCCTACAAGAACAAAAGGTAAAGGAGTTTAAGGAAGATTAAGGTAATCTTTTGTTTTCTTTAGCTTAGAAAATTATTTTGTTGTTCTTGCTTGAATTTTTATGTTGTATAGTATAGAGATTCTTTACACTCTAAAATTTGGGGCTTTTTGATTTGGTTGATGGATTTAGTGGTTAGATGCATGTGTGAAGTTAGATTAAGTAATATTAGTGTAATATTAGTTCAATTTTACAATAAGATGACTTATTTCTAGATTGTTATGACCACTTTAATAATACCTAGAATTATTCTTGAGTCCTTCATTGGTGGAACTTTGATTGGTGTAAATATTAATATGATTAATGTTGAGAAAATTGGATTTTAAGCATGAAAAATGATAATTTTTGCATCCATATCAGATCTGGAAATTCTGAAAATTTTGTGATGAAAAATATTTTATTTAAATATATTGGATGTGTATTGGGCATTAGAATAATTTTTGGAAATTGTTTCTGAATGAAAATAAGCGAAAATGGTGAAAAACAGCATTACCGGGTGAGTTTCGGGCTTACTGGGTAACGGCTGCCCAAACAATGAATTGGTCATTGTTCGGGCAGCCCATGAACTGTCCAAGTACTATTGGGGCTGACCTGGGCAGTCCCCATGTGTATTGGTTGGTCGGTTCGGGCAAAAATATATTTTATGTCATTTTACGGAAAATGTTTTCGTAAAAGTTTCACGATGTTTTCTAAATTATTTATATTGTTATTTGATAACAAATATAATATGTTTATGTGAAATATGAATGAATTATTCATATGGGATATTGAATAATTTATTCGGTATGTTTAAAATTTTTAAGGTTACGATTTCGCCCGAGCCACGCTCTTCCGCTGCGCCTGTCCCCAACAGGGATAACACGAATAACAACCCATAATTAGATAATTATTTATCTACCAATTTCGAGTTTCCTACTGAAAATTTAGTGAGTAAAAATTTTCAAGTACTTGACTGGTGGAACCGACATCAAAATGTATTTCATGTATTATCAATTATTGCTAAAGACGTTCTGGCAGAACCTATTTCCACCGTTGCGGTCGAGCAAGCCTTTTAGCTTATGAGGCAATATATTGGAAGTGAGACGGTCTTCATTACATCCAAGCACTTTAGAAGCAACAAGTGTGAATAATTGGACCCGATCTGATCTGAGGCAACAAAAAGATGCCCCCAATGACTTTGAAAACTTGTTCGACAATGCATCTGCAAGTGCAAGTGGAACTGTAGATGAAGGATCAATAGGCACTGATAATGATGATGATTGATCAGTAAATAATTGTAAATTATAATGAGGAGCTATCTTTAAAATGTAATGGAATTATGTGAGCTTTGATTGCTCTCATCCCTAGAGGATACGTAGACAACTTAAGTTTTTAAAAATTTAAGTTCAAGCTCTTTAATTTTACTTTTAATTTAATGTAATCTAAATTTAAATTCATAATTTTTTAATCTCACTTATTTTTATAAAATCATTATTAAAACTTTTAAAAAAAAAAACGAATGGAACCGAATCGGAATCGGAACCGGAACCGAACCGGTAGCCACCTCTAGACATAGAACGAACCTGATTTATTTTTAATGATATTGTTGACATTTGTTTTTCGTTCCAGGGATGATTTGGGAAAATCAATTCCTCGAACAAAACTTCCCTCAAATAGTGAATTTGTTTGGTTTGTTGGGAACCAAAGCAAGCTTGGCAGACAAATAAGAAAACACACAGATAAGAATAGATGATTTAACGTGGTTCGGCGGAATGGATCCAACCTACGTCCACAGATACAAAAGAAGTAAATTTTTTTATTATGAGCTTGGGTCAGACTGATCTGCTCTTTCTCTCTTGTTTAAGCTTTTTTCTCTCTTTTATAAGTTATAAGAATGCTCAGAATCAAATTAACCAACCCCTTACAATGAGTTCTCAACTTCTTTATATAGTGCGTCTAAACTCACTATTTCGCCAGCTCATGATGTCAGCCACATACTCTGTCCAAATAGTAGTTTTACCGTCTGACACAACCACTCTCTGCCATCTGAACCTCATTAATTAGCTCCTTTTTGGTAACTGCTACATACTTTGTCCATGTGTCAACCTCTATTCCAAACACTCACGAGGTTTCGTGTGTCAATGGATAAGCCTGAGGCCCTCTTCCATTCCATCATCTGATGGCCTACTCCTATCTTATCAGCCCTTGGGAGGCTCAAACTTCCGTTTAGAGCTTGCGTCGTCTGTCTAAGAGCATAATATTGCAACCCTGGCCCATATCATCGGGTCAATACACCGAAACAATTGACGTCATTCCTTGCATCTACTAACAGGCCGGGTCGGCAGAAAAGCCATCACTTCCCTCACATCTTCTTTAAAAGGTTCAAGACAATATTAAACTCCTCATTGGCCGCTTTAGTTACGGGCATGTAGAAACTTTGAGAAATAACTTCCTTTGATGAAAGTCTGAACTGTTATGAATTTCATCTAGCTTGTATCTTCTAATGAATACCTTCCCCGGGTGTATGTGATTGTGCCTCTGCTGACCCATCCTCGGGTCGGTCTTCAAATATAGCCGATTCCGATCCACCTCTAGGCCTTGGGCCTGGACCCTCATCCTCGCAAAGACCTTGGGCCCCATCTTGGTAAGTGAAATCCTATTAATACCTTTCTCCATATTTCGAATATTCTCGGGTCCGAAAATCACCATCAATATATGTCCCCTAGTTCTCGATATCAACGAGTCTATGAGTTGGTGTCGGGAACTTTAAAATAATGGTGTGGTTCCCTTTTACGCTGATGCTAAATCCTGATCAAGTCTAGAATCCAAAATCTACCCAACCTCAGAACGGCTTCCACGGCTGCAAGCTTCAATGCTAATTGTTTAGTTAGATCCACGTCGGGTTTGTAACCCTGACTTATCACATCTGCTTCTGATCCATGACTTAGTCATTTCCTCCTAGAATGCCTTCTCGGAATGAAGAAATCGAACTGAACTAACTCGGGTCAGTTCATCCATTGACTTCTCTGCTTGAAGAAGCTCATATCGCGCCATCTTGGGCTGATATAAGCTCTCGATATGCTGCAATCTCAGAAGGGAATGACTTGCAAAGAACTGCAAATAAAAACAAACCATGAGGGGAAGCTCACATCGGTCATTCGCACATAAATATGGCATCGACAAGACGTAACCCAACCCCGAACCAATCTGACAAAGAGAGGTCTAGGGGAAAACTGACCCAAATCCATCTAAGTTATTTGGTCACACATGAATGATCCGTCATTACGCCAAGACATAGAAATAGGGTCTCGGCGGGACGTAATCGAGCCCCGAGCAATCAAATAAATTGGCCACAAGAGAATGTACTCTCCTTGTGCCATTAACATTTGGCCATGAGGTATAAACTCCAGTCTCATGCCAACGAACATAACAAGGCCTTGGTGAGACGTAACCCGACCCTGAGCTAATGCAGTAACTTGGCCACAATGGAATGTTCTCTCGTTGTGCCATCAACACTTGGCCATGGTGGAGAAACTCCAGCCTCATGCCAACGAACCATAACAAGGCCTCGGCGAGACGTAACTCGACCCTAAGCTAAAGAAGTAACTTGGCCACAAGGGAATGTTCATTCCTTGTGCCATCAACACTTGGCCATAGGGGAGGAATTTCAGCCCCATGCCAACGAACCATAACAAGGCCTCGGTAGGACGTAACCCCGACCCCGAGCCGAAACACAAATGCTTGGCTACAAGAGAATGCTCCCTCATTGTGCCATTTAAAACTTGGCCATGGGGGAGAAACTCTGACCTCATGCCAATAAATAAATAAAAAAAAAAGGCATCGTTGGGACGTAATCCGACCCCGAGTCGAAACACAATTACTTGGCCATAAGGGAATGCTCTCTCATTGGGCCATCAAATATGGCCTCAGCGGAACAAATGAAACCCCGAACCATCACAACAAACTGGCCACAATCGAATGTTATCTCTTTGTGCCATAAACACTTGGCCATGGGGGAGAAACTCCAGCCTCATGTCAACGAACTATAACAAGGCCTCGGTGGGACCTAACCCGACCCCGAGCCAATATAGTAACTTGGCCACAAGGGAATGCATCCTCCTTGTGCCACCAAATATGGCCTCGGTAGAACGAATACAGTTCCGAGCCATCACAATAAACTGGCCACAAGGGAATGTACCCTTCTTATGCCATCAACATGGCCTCGGCGGAACGAATGCAGCCCCGAGTCATCAAATTTCTTTCCAAGACTTAACCACGAGGGAAGATTTTCAACCTCCGGTAATCAGTATTGAGACTGGAAATGGCGTCTCATATTGAGTCATCCATCAAAATAAAAACCGGGACAAAAACAAGATAAGTGCAATGGGGTGACGTATCGCATACCCCGTATTGACCTAAAAGAAAGAACAAGGGGAGCCTGCGATAGCGTCTTGCTCATACTACCCAAAACAATAATTTTGAATCTCACAGTCCAACGTCTTGGTGAACCAAGCTATTGATCGAGGTGGCGGCCAACACCATGAGATTTTTCCCATGCTAGGCAGGCCCCGAGTCTGCAAACGCCATGGAAACCCTCAGGCATTCCCCGTACTATGCTCATAAAGATCCAAAATGGGATGGCCAACGCCACATGGGCATTATCCCTCCTCGTGCTAGGCATATCCCGAGGCTACAAATGTCACGAGTGCTCTCAGGCCTTTCCCATGTTATGCACCTCCCGAGATTACACATGCCACAGAGGCCCGTGGCCTTCCCCGTGCTATGCACCTTCAACACTAGACGACAAACGTCATGGGGGAATTATCCATCCCTACGCTATGTAAACCCGGAGGTACCGCAGTACCACAATCATTCATTACCCATACGTGCTATAATTACCTTAAGGCACCAAACGCTCGCTCGCTAAGCGTGCTATGGATACCCGATGCGCCAAACACCACGCAGACCTTCAGGTCAAATTAACCAACCCCTTACAATGAATTCTCAACCCTTTTATATAATGCGCCTAAACTCACTATTTCGCCAACTCGTGACGTCAGCCACCTTACTAAGTTATCATTACGTATGCTCTCTTTCCCAGCCAACCTATAAATAGTAGCTCTGTCATCTGACACAACCACTTTCTGCCATCTAAACCTCATTCATTAGCTCTTTTTTTGTAACTGTTACACACTCTGCCCACTGTATTCCAACCACTCACACGGTTTCGTGTGTCAGTGGATAAGCCTAAGGCCATCTTCCATCCCATCAGCCGCTGGCCTCCTCCTATCTCATCAGCTATTGGAGGCTCAAACTTTCGTTTAGGGCTTACGTCGTCCGTCTACGAACATAATGTTGCAATCCTGACCCATATACTCGGGTCGGTACACCGAAACAAGTGACGTCATTCCTTGCATCTACTAATAGGTTGGGTCGGCAGAAAAGCCTTCACTTCCATCACCTTCTCTTCAAAAGGGTCAAGCCAACATTGAACTCCTTATTGGCCGCTTTAGTTACGGGCATGTAGAAACTTTGAGAAATAGCTTCCCTTGATGAAAGTCTGAATTGTTATGATTTTCTTCTAACTTGTATCTTCTAATGATCACCTTCCCTGGGTGTATGTGATTGTGCCTCTACTGACCCATCCTCGGGTCGCTCTTCAAATATAGCTGATTCTGATCCACCTTTGGGCCTTGGGCCTAGACCATCATCCTCGCAAATACCTTGGGCCCCCCTCTTGGTAAGTGAAATCCTCTTAATACCTTTCTCCATATTTCGAATCTTTTCGGGTCCGAAAATCACCATCAACAAATATATTAGACAAGAAAAAAAAGAGTGATACACTTCTAAAAATATCAAGTTTCTCAACTTGAAGAATGAAGCGAGGAGACTAAAAAATGGCTTGCGAATATTAAAATTCTGAAGATCTCCTTTCTACGAATATTATAACTCTCAAATTATTTATCAGAAGTATTTAAAGCTCAACTTGTAATGAGAAAATCAATTTAAATCCAACTCACATGAGTGGGGAGGCTAACCTATTTTTTTTTTTTTTAAAAGAACAATTTTTTTCATTCGGTAGTTAAACACAAACTAAATCAAGAAATTTATTTCATCAAGATATCAGAATGAGGAAACCTGAAATGAAAATTGTTATACTTGATGAAAGACAAACTTTAATTAGCCAACATTCCATGTCTTGAGTATAAATCTATTGCAGCAGGATTTTCCAGAAGAGAATCCAGAATTATTATATGGAAAGATAACAACCTTACAGTGACTAGCTACTCCCACTGAAAGGGAAATTTTTGAAGGGCTTCATTGGCCTCGTACCCATCTGATCTAAGGTGAATCATTCCAGGGCAATGAGCATTGGCATCCCGACCACTGGATACCAGAAAAGATTCCATGGGCTCTACACTATTATTACGCAGGCTCGTCCCTAAGGACTGCACCAGTGGCATTGAACCAGGCGGCAGCATGTGGCTCAAACTGATACCAGATGTCTGTGTTGTTGGTGATGACAGAAGAGAGAGAGCACAATCCGTGTCTTGAGTGGTAGACCTGTCACGGAACATATTGTGGTTACCCCCACTTCTTGCTGACAAAGTGACAGTCCTCAGAAGAGGCTGGCTGACAGATGCTTGACTGTTAAGAGTGGAGTTATCACCTTGCAAGAATGTGAATTGCTTCCCTGCTTTGTAGCTGCTTGAAGGGGATCCAACAAATAGATTCTGTTGGTCAGGCAAGTTTAGATGATGATGCTGGTTGTAGTGCCTAGCATCTGCTTCAGTATTGACAAGTCCAGCCCAGGTGGGGTTCACCACAGTTGCAGATGCATATATATGTGAACTAGGGAATGGTAAAATTGGGGCACCTGAAAAGAAAATTGACAAACACCCGTAATTTGGGAGGAACAAACTAGCATTATTGCCGATTAGTATTGTTATCAAGTCTCTTCTCCAAAAAATTTCAGAACAATACATTAACCGGAGGAACTATTAAGTCATCACAAGTTATACATTACTTAGCTACAACCTATGTTTAAAGCCAAATTCAAAGATGAGCTTTGAATTAAAATACTTTAATCCCCGACATTCATTCAAGTTTCTAGACCTGTATGATTCATAAACATCAAGAATATTTCAGTTTAAGTATTTCAAAATAGGCTGGTTTTTAGTGGGCCACCCTGGGGACTGATAAAGAATCACCAAAGTGATAGCCCACTCCATGCCTTTAGATTATCATAAAGGATTTCTGAGTAGAAAGGAAAAGGGTGCTTGTCATATCACTTTTGATGATCTGTAGATTAGATCAAGCACTCAGCTGAGTAGCTCTTTTTTTTGCCCTGAAAGGTAGCTGAGTATCTCTTCATTCTAAAGAAAATTGGGAAAATCACAACTACTCAAGTTGGTCAATGTTTGTGTTGAAGTGTGCATTTCGGCTTCAGAGCTGAAATTGCATCTACTCAAATGTTGATTGCAGCTTACCTTCGTCTTCGGTTGTGCCCATCAAGACTTTTCCTGCAGCTTCTCTTACCTCCATCAAATTCCTCCAGGCAATGAAATCTAACAAAATTGTGACAGATTGATGAGTACTTTTTTGATTGCTGGAGGTAAAGGTCGACGCCATGATGTTTGCATGAAAATAACAAAATACAAGAAAAGGATCAAAAGCAGAATTAAGATTGCAAATTATGCAAGAAGGGCCTCTTTAAGTTCTAGAACTCGATTTCCTAGGCAGAGAGGGACACAAGAACACAATCAGCAAAGAAAATAGAATTAGCCAATCATTTTCAGATACCAAACTTTCATCACAATAGAGGCCAATATTTCTAGAATACTTTAGCACCTGAATTCATATAAAAACATTTGATTTCTATACCGCTGCACGAATTAGACTACACGCAACACACTTTCTTTGATCTTTGCATTCCAAGCATAACATAACATAACATCCCAGTTTTTTATGAACCCATTAGACACAAAAAAATTCCACATATTTTAACAGCAGCAAAATTCCAAAGATAAGAAAGAATTCAAACATATAAATCAGCTATAATCCTTAATAATCAACAGACAGAGAAGTGCAAGATGGGGGCTAGAAACAGTGACTAAATCACTACAAATTTTTAATTCAAAATTCGAGTAATTGTAGCATTCAACACAATAAAATTAAACCTGCTACATTGCTGACAGAACCGTTTCTTCAGGCTTCCAATCAAAACCTGAGGCGTCTTTGAGTGGAGCTCACACACCTTATGGCGCCTATGGTAATCTCCACCATTACTAAGGCCCGAGGCACACCCATCAACAACACATGACACAGTCTGGCTTCCATTGTTAGCTGCTCTGGCCCTCTTGGAGGACCCTGAAGGTGAAGACTCCATGTTCGATACTACTCCAGGCTCCTTACAGTTATTCAATAAATGGCCAGCTGAATTATTAACCTGACCAAGCTTCAAATCAACTGAAAAATTCCCTTTTGTCCTGGTTCCTCCAAAGTTACTTGACCCATCAACTGCATCTACTTTGGCATTAGCTTCTTGCTCAAATTCAGTAAAATCCCAAGTTCTTTTCAAGTTCCAGTCCGTAAACTCTTATCAATTAAAGGATTCCCTCCATACCCTAATCAAACATAACCAATCATGCTTCTCTTTCACTGTTTCTACCATCATCAAATTAAAATCTATTTTACAATCACATGAAAACAAATAGAAATAGTTAACTAACTATAATTAACTAATATAAACTAACACAATGTAAATATTTTCCCTTAACTAAGACAGGATGGGAAAACAAAGAAGCAAGAAGAAACCCATATCAGCAAAGTACTTTTTATTTTTCATATTTAACTCAAAACTACTTAACAATGTAGTTGCAGAGTTGGTTCCAACAAGATTGGAAGCTAAAGAACTAAGATTAGTACTAACAAGAAATAAAGAAACATGCGAGAGATATGAGAGGGTTTTTACAGACAGGTTCAGTATGAGGAGACTGGTTGGTCTTTGCAGCAAAAAAAAAAAAAAAAAAAAAAAGGAGGGTGATGAGTTATCAATGGGTTGTCTACTCCCATATTTATGGTTGGTTTGAATGAAATGAACAAGTGAAAGAAAAGGAGGGTGATGGTAGTTGGTAGAGTGAGTATAGGATAAGGCTGTTTGTTGATTCCTTTCAATTTTCACTAACTTATAAAAAGAACTTAACAAGTTTTTTAAATTATATAAATGACCACATTTCGAACATTCTTATAATAATGACCAAACCCAACTTTTGAATTAAGTAGAAATCTTAAATTTTAATATCTCTCGAACTCTTAAATTACAATACATATTGTTTATTTAATGAGTTTTTTTTGAGTAAGTTTTATACAAATAAATATTTTTGTTCATTTATTAGCACGAAAAAATTACAAAAATATTTAATAAGAGAATCCAACGGTGGGTGCTTAATTCCTTCGGACCAAGGACGTGGCATTGTGTTTCCCATTCAACTTGTGCAATTTTACTGACACGTGACCGGATGTAGGGGTTAATTTATGGCACTTAACACAAGATTATTCTGTTTATTTATTTATGCATTTATTTTTGCAAAGTCAAATTAGTGACATAATTCAAAGTTTTATTTTTTAAGATAGTTTTTTTTTCTTGTGTGGGAGTCGATATGAAAATTTTATAATGTAAATTTTTTTATCTGTTTATATAAAAATATTATAATTAAAAGAATCATTCATTACTTTTAATTTATACGTGACATAAAATTATAAAACTTAATATAGCTCAACATAACTCAGTATTAAATCCAAATTCCCATTTTTCTCTTCATTTCCCCATCTTCTACAAACCCAAAAAAAACTACAACGCTTTGATTCTTTTCGCCCACTACTCTACTCTTTTTTCAGCAATGGATCCAATACAATGCTAGTCAGAAGAGCCAACCTTAGCAGTGGACGGTTTGTAAAAGAGCGAAGGAACATCTCCTGTGAAGCTCTATTGTACTTTGTATACTCGATCACGGTTCCGGTTTGAAATCGAAATCAAACTGAATGAAATTGTAAGGTTTTATCCGGTTCCAGTTTTGGAACCGGAACCAAACTGAATAATGTTCCACATATTTTGGAGCCATAATCTTAAAGTTTGATCCGATTCCGATTCGGTTCAGAATCGGAACCAAATCAATTTTTTTTCTTTTTTTCCCCCAAAAAAATAAATGACTGAATCAGAACCGAATAGGTTTTTTCCGATTTGAACCAATTCAATAGTTCCAAAAATTTGAAATCGTAAAATTGAACGATTTATTTTGATTATAAAACCGAACCGAACCATGGTCACTTTCAAAATAAAATCTTTTCTGGGCACCATGCTATTTTGTCAGACGGATATATGCGAACAGAAAAAATAGTGGACAATAGTTTCCCAGCGGCTTTACCTGTTCGAAAAAGTCATCGAAGATGTCCTTCCAACAAAATAATATTTTCCAATATATGGAGCATATTGTTATTCCTCCACATTCTTCGGTGGGAATTGTATTAGTTTATATGAGTGTCTGTCATAATGAAGTGTCATTCTATAAATTATTAGTCCAATGAATTTGTTAATTTATTGTTGTTTTAATAAATTTCTATTTGTCTAAAAAATAAATTAGTAAATATTTATTTTAATATATGCCTTTGTGATTGCATATTCAAAATGATAATCTCGTTGGATAAGCGTTACCGTACTTGTATGAATTATTATTGTTATTATTGTAGATTTCTAAAATACCACTCACTTATTTCCATTATTTTTAAAATCGTGTCGGACTAACCGGTTCAATCGCTCTAACCGGGAATTGGATGTGAGTTCTGTCTGGCCAAACATAAAAAATCGATTTATAGAAAATCGGTCAAAACCGACGGACCGGATTGGATCGATTCAATTTTTTTAATTTTTAAAATGAAGAATTTAAATTTAAATTTTTTTATGATTTTTAATTAAATAAAACTATTTATGGCGTCAACTGGTTTTGCCGATTTTTCGAAACGGTTCAACCGATATAACCGGTGACTCATTGAACTTTTATATCATCAGTTCGATCACCAGTTCTAAAAATACTATTTATTTCTCGCCTTGTATCCTCAATTTATTCGGTAATGCGTTTCATTTTTACTCACAGGTGTCTCTAGACATTTGATGACTTGTCCTCCTCGATGACTTGGCAGCAAATATCTTATTAATAGGATTTTATCTAATATAATTATTATTGGGAAAATGACACCATTTAACCTACAAATTACTATAACGAAACTTTAATCCCTATAATTTTAGAAATATAAGATTTAATCATTGTCGTTAGTTAATACAGTTAATTTTAATAGTTAATACAGTTAATTTTAATAGTCTGACTACTTTTGACTTATAAAATGATAAAAAAAATAACCCAGATCAAAACAAAATCTTATGACTCTTATTAATCGGTAAAAAAGGTAATATACTGTAAAATTAGAAAAAAAAAATTCACACATAATTTCAAATTTTTTAATTTTTAATAAATTAAAATTATGTATTGTATTATTTAGTATATAATATTATAATACAAAATATTTAATTGTAGTACATAATTCTAAAATTATAATATATTATAAATATAATTACCTTACAAAAATACCACTCTTTCGTAGTTGAAGTTATTTTGTATTAGGATAATAACATTGAAGTTATTTTGTATTAGGATAATAACATTTATACTTTACAATTTAACAAGTGTCAAACGATTTTTTATCTTTTTTTTTTTTTTTTTTTTTTTTTTTTTTTATCTTTTTACAAGTTAACATTAGTTAAACTGTTGAAACTAATTGTATTAATTAACGGTAGGGACAAAAATTTATATTTTTAAAATTATAAGGACCAAAGTATTTTTATATCATTTTGTAGGATATTTATATATCATTTTCCCTCTATTTCCAAAATATACCCACTTACTTCCCGCTATGTGCTTTCATTTTATTCATCAACGTGTTTCCTTTCTACTCAAAGACGTGTCCCTAAACATTTGATGATTTGTCTTCCTTAATGACTTTGTATATCTTTTATGATGATGTATCATCTGTGATGACACGTGAGTTAAGGTTGACGATGTATCCCATATGTAGTTGGGATCTTTGAAGTAATTCTCTTCAGAAATAACTACTCCAAAACCTTGTGTTGACAGTTGATTTTGGTCTCAGGACAATATTGGAATATTTACTCCCGAGACAATCCTCCCTCAATAGTGAATTTGTTCGGTTATGGGGGAACCAAAAGCAAACTCAGTTCAAAAGACAGATAAATACGCCAATCGACAAAGAGATTTAACGTGGTTCGGCGGATTAGATGCAACATACGTCCACGGACACAAATCGAATGATACTTTTATTACTGAGATATGCTTTTCTAATATCTTTCGTGTTTACAAGTCTGATGATAATGATTCTGATGCCTCTCACATATACCTTCCCCTTCTATTTATACTAGTAAAAAAATCAGATTCATTTTCTTATAAGGATTCCTAGTTTAAAACTAAATGCACTTCTCATATCCTATTAGGACACTGACTCATTCACCTCCCATATCCTATTAGGACACTGACTTATCAATCTTTCCCCATGAAAGTATGATAACTTATCGTCACCACTCTTTTATATAGTTCCCGGCACCAATTCGTATACTTGTTGGAACCGAGAACTAGGGGACAGATGTTGGTGGTCTTTTCAGGTCATATGATATTTAAGCAATACGGCAGAGGTAAAAAGGGGAAACTCCCTTCTTGGTCATGATCATTAATACCGACCCGACCACATGAGTGAGGGGCCGAGCACTTTATGATCAATAAACCGACCACTTAAGATCGGATGACCGGGCATTATCAGATCGATAGCAGCATTCTCAGTTCAAAAGACCATTGTGACTGACCTCATAAAGACCGACCAGATAGCGGGATATGCTCCAGAAGATAAGACATCCTATTTTTACGGATAAGAAGATAAGTTATCATACTTTCATGGGGAAAGGTTGATAAGTCAGTGTCCTAATAGGATATGAGAGGTGAATGAGTCAGTGTCATAATAGGATATGGGAAGTGCATTTAGTTTTAAACTAGAAATCCTTATAAGAAAAGGAATCTGATTTCTTTACTAGTATAAATAGAAGGGGAAGGTATATGTGAGAGGCATCAGAATCATTATCATCACTTGTAAACACGAGAGATATCGGAGAAGCATATCTCAGTAATAAAAGTATCATTCGATTTGTGTCTGTGGACGTAGGTTGAATCTAATCTGCCGAACCACGTTAAATCTATTTGTCGATTGGCGTATTTATCTGTCTTTTGCTAAGTTTGCTTTTGGTTCCCCCATAACCGAACAAATTCGGGTCGGTATTAATGATCCTGACCAAGAATGGAGTTTCCCCTTTTTACCTCTGCCGTATTGCTTAAATATCATAGGACCTGAAAACACCACCAACATTTCTCTCATAGTTCTCGGTTCCAACAAGTATACGAGTTGGTGTCGGGAACTATATAAAAGAGTGGTATGGCTGATGAACTTGTGGCCGATCTTCGAAGGAGAAAATTCGTTGGCCTACAGTTATCTCATCCTCGGTCTGACTCAGGTGTTCGGCCTGTCTTTCTTTCTACCGACGCGAAATTCCTTTATTGTCCTTCTGTAAATCGTCCCTCGAGACGCGTAACCGTCACATCCTCTTAAATGCCCATCAGATCACTTCTAGGGTTTAACGGGAGTCTGCCACTTGTCAACCATCCGTCGTTCTCCCGCCAAAAAGCAAAACAACCAGACCACTATTGTCAATTCAAAAGACGCACAATCTCAGCCGTCCATCCAATTCTGAAAGATCATTTTAAAAAACGACACGTGGTGCATATCTGACGCTTTCGTTCAATCCAACGGCCACAAATGCATCGAACAGATTATAACAAAACGGAGTAAACACCTTGTATTCTGGAATCAACTACTCCGGAATCTTGTATTGTGGAATCAACTACTCCGGAATCTTGTATTGTGGAATCAACTATCCCATAACATTGTACACTGAGTCTTCTTAAAGCAACTTTATCCAAAAATTCGCATGCTTACATTATACTTGTTGGCTTACTTCAGAGATAAATGAAGCGGATGCTCCAAAGTAAATCAATATAACCACATAGAATCTTGTAAGACATGACATTTTGCTTACGTGGATGTTAAAAAACCATATTTTACATTGACTCATGTATCATATATAATTAAATTACAGTGAAGAGCACACTAGAGTAAATTAGGACGATAAATCTTTCTCAAAGTGAGGGTCACTCGTCTCTATATAAATAGAAGACTTCACTCCTTTTGTATTCATTCATATACATACATTTGGTATATATTCATTACTCATTGTTGAGAGCATTCATTCAGACTAAGAAATACTAAAAACATTGAGCATCACACACTTTCGATGTTGTAGATACTAACTTGAGCGGTCCCCAAGGGACATGGTTTGATGTTGTAGAGTTCAGGATCTCTTTTTGAGGTCCTGGGTTTGAATCCAGTGAGTGCGTTTCTTGTAAGAGCCTGAGACTGTCGGATGTTTTACCTACTCCGCTTAAGGTCGAAATTGATGATTTAGCGGTAGAGTTTTCAATAATTAAAAAAAAAATGCTAACTTAAGCGTCGGAGTGTTTTTCATATACACCCTCACTGTATCTAGAATCCTTATTGTTGACTAAGTGGCAGAAAGTTGCATGCATGAGACATGCAACTTTCGTCACTTTTGGCAGCCGGCTAATGAAAACAAGTGAAGGAAGAAAAGCCAGCCCTTTGCCAACTTGCTGCCAACTGCCAAGACGTGTGCTACTGTAGCACACGTCTTTGGCACTATAAAATGGAGTCTGAAGTTCATTCCAAAATATCCCAAGATCCAGAGAGTAAACACATAGAGTTGAGAGTGTATTTTGAGAGTTTTTTGTAAAGTTTCGAGTAAGCTTTGTAATTCTTTATTTGTGTTATAAAGAAGAGTTTTCTCTCATTTCTCCTCTATTATTGGTGTTTAATCACAACAAGTGGTATCAGAGCTAAGGTTACTCGGAGGGATCTCGAAACTCAGAAACAGAGGTTCGGTTTGGAAAGTCGGTTCCGACAAAAGTTGTCGAAAATCGATTTTGAGCATACCATCAGACTTTTCACGACGAGACAAGCACGGTGGTATTTTCCGCGATCGAACGGACGGTCCCAGTCAGCCGCACGCGCCAACCAGAGACTGCCCCACGCTCGCCGACGCGCTCCACGCGCTTCACGCGCAGACCAAGGAAGAAGACGAGACACGTAGGGCCACGTCAGCGCACAGTCAGCCGCCACGTCAGCAGGTCCAGCACAGTCAACAGCCCAGTCAGTAGGACACGTCAGCAACACAGTCAGCAGACACGTGGCATCCAGTCAGCAGCCACGTCAACTCAGTTGCCACGTCAGCAGTGCATGGTAATTTCAGATAGGTCCCTGAACTTTCTGGAAATTATAATTTAGCCCCTATACTTTCAGAAATTTTCAATTTGGCCCCTAAACTTTTGGAAATTGCACTTTGACCCATGTAATTTCTGAAATTTGCAATTTGGTCCCTGTGTCGGATTTTGACAAATGAAGTGTCATTTCCACCATTTTCGACCATTCCGGACGCAACGGTGAGGTCCGTTTTTTGAAATTCTACTTAGAATTTTTATGATGGAAGGGGGCAACGGAAAAATGGTTTTGTTAACCAGTACAAACTATTTCACATGGAGAGAAAGGATGAAAGACCTTCTGTATGTGAAGGACTATGATGGATCGGTGTTTCTGGAGCAGAAACCAGAAGGAATGACCGATGGAAAGTGGGCTAATCTTCACCGGAAAACATGCAGTACTATTCATCAGTGGATCAACGACAGTATCGTGAACCATGTCAGTGAAGAGACAAATGCACGTGTTTTATGGAGAAAGCTGGAGGAGCTTTTCCGAGCAAAGACTGGAAACAACAAGCTGTACTACATCAAGAAGATGATGGGTTTGAAATACCAGGAAGGTACAGCTATGGCGGACCATATCAACGATTTCCTCGGAACCATGAAGGAATTGTCTGGATTGGGCATAGACTTCGGAGATGAGGTAAATGGCTTAATACTCCTTAATACATTACTAGAATCTTGGGAAACGTTCAGATCTACGGTGATAAATTCAGCCGCAGATGGGAAAGTCACTATAGAGATGGCAAAGACCAGGATCTTCGAGGAAGAAAAGAGGACGAGAATGCAGGAGTCAGCATCAACCTCTACCTCAGAAGCTTTAGTGACAGAGAAGAACACCAGGGGGGATGAGTAAAAGCCGAGGCCTAGGTAGACCAGACAAGAACCGGGGGAAATCAAGAACAAGAGATATGAGTGCTACCATTGTAAAAAGAAAGGCCATATGAAACGGGATTGCTACAAATTGAAGAACGAGCAGTCCATGAGAGACGGTGACTCTAATCAAGAAAGAGTTGCTACTACCACCGAGAAAACCTCCAAAGAATTTCATATTATATATGAAGAAGATGTTGTGAATCTTGCCAGCCACGAGACCAGTTGGGTGATAGATAGTGGCGCCTTCATACACGCCACATCTCGCAGAGACTTCTTTTCATCTTACACACCAGGGGACTACGGTGCTGTAAGGATGGGGAATGACGGACAGTCTAAAGCCGTCGGTATTGGAGACATATGCTTGAAACAGAGAACGGGACAAGGCTAGTGTTGAAGGGAGTCAAGCACATCCCAGATATCCGGTTAAACCTGATCTCAACAGGACAGGTAAAGAAGTGTCATACCAACACTTGCACGTCTTTGGGTTGCAAAGCTTTTGTACACATCCCAAAGGACGAGAGATCCAAGCTTGATGCGAAGACGCGACAGTGTGTCTTTATTGGCTATGGTCAGGATGATTTCGGCTACAAATTGTATGATCCTGTGGAGAAGAAGATCATCAGGAGCCGAGATGTTGTCTTTGTTGAAGACCAGACCATAGAAGATATCAGAAAGGAATTGAAGACAATGCCCTAGGAATACAGAAATGTGAATCCAGAACCTCATACACCGGTGCCAGTACGAGTTGAAGATGAGGTTCCCAGACAAAAGGGTACATGTGATGAAGCTCCCAGAGATGATGATCATGATCAACCACCAGTACCAGAAGCTACACCAACAGTTCCACAGAGAAGGTCAGACAGAGAGAAGCGACCTTCAACCAAATACTCTACATATGAGTATGTGCTGCTTACTGACGGGGGAGAACTCGAGAGCTACCAGGAGGCTGTGGAAACAGATGACAGAGAAAAGTGGGAGGAAGCCATGCATGATGAGATGAAATCTTTGCATGACAATCACACTTTTGAGTTTGTGAAATTGCCAAGAGGCAAACGGGCTTTGAAGAACAAATTGGTGTACAGGGTGAAGCAACATGAGCACACTTCACAACCCCGGTACAAAGCCAGACTAGTTGTCAAGGGATTCAATCAGAGGAAAGGCATTGACTTCGATGAAATCTTCTCTCCAATTGTGAAGATGTCATCCATTAGAGTGGTACTCAGCTTAGCAGCAAGCCTCGACCTGGAAGTTGAGCAGATGGATGTCAAGACCGCATTTCTTCACGGGGATCTGGAAGAAGAAATTTACATGGAGCAACCATAAGGCTTCAGAGTCAGCGGGAAAGAGGACTATGTGTGCAGACTCAGGAAAAGCCTCTACGGTTTGAAACAGACACGAGACAGTGGTACGTGAAGTTTGAGTCAGTTATGGGGGAGCAGGGATACAAGAAGACCACTTCAGACCATTGTGTTTTCGTTCAGAAATTTTCTGACGATGATTTTATCATCTTACTGTTATATGTAGATGATATGTTGATAGTTGGCAGGAATCAATCGAGGATTGATAATTTGAAGCAGCAACTGAGTAAGTCTTTTGAGATGAAAGACTTGGGGCCAGCTAAACAGATTCTTGGCATCAGGATCGGTCGTGATCGGAAAGCCAAGAGGTTATACTTGTCACAGGAGGAATACACCGAGAAAGTACTTCAGAGATTCCAGATGGACAAGGCTAAAGCGGTTAGCACTCCTCTTGCTACCCACTTTAGATTGAGTACGAGACAGAGTCCCTCTATTGAGTCAGAGAAGGAGGAAATGAAACAGGTTCCATACACCTCAGCAGTGGGAAGTCTAATGTATGCCATGGTATGCACGAGGCCAGACTTAGCACACGCAGTTGGATTGGTCAGCCGGTTTATGTCAAACCCAGGACGGGAACACTGGAATGCGATTAAATGGATTATGCGGTATCTTCGAGGCACTTCCAAGATGAGGTTATGTTTTGGAAGCAGCGACAAACCAGTGTTGATAGGCTACACCGATTCAGATATGGCAGGAGATGTGGATACCCGAAAGTCTACTTCGGGGTATCTGATTACTCTCTCAGGAGGAGCTGTGGCATGGCAGTCAAGGTTGCAGAGGTGTGTTGCACTCTCTACAACAGAGGCAGAATTCATTGCAGTTACAGAAGCTTGCAAGGAATTGCTGTGGATGAAGACATTCGTCCAGGAATTGGGTTTCAAGCAGGAGAAGTACATTTTGTACTGCGATAGCCAGAGTGCTATCTACCTTGGTAAAAATTCCACATTTCATTCGAGGTCAAAACATATCGATGTAAGGTATCACTGGATACGGGACGTCCTGAGCTCAAAGCTGTTAGAACTCAGAAAAATTCGCACCGACGACAACGGTGCCGATATGTTCACGAAGGTTTTACCGAAGGAGAAACTTGAAATCTGTCGTGCCATAGTCGGGATGACAAAACTCTCCACATAGTCAGAGTGGGGAGATTTAGAGAACTACGATTGGCTTGATCCCAACTCAGGGTACGTAGGCAGTTATACAGATGCAGCCAGGGGAGGATCCTTTTGAGGATCCGGTTTTGGATGATTGATGGTCGACTCAGATTTTGGGGAAATCTTCACCGAGGGGGAGATTTGTTGACTAAGTGGCAGAAAGTTGCATGCATGAGACATGCAACTTTCGTCACTTTTGGCAGCCGGCTAATGAAAACAAGTGAAGGAAGAAAAGCCAGCCCTTTGCCAACTTGCTGCCAACTGCCAAGACGTGTGCTACTGTAGCACACGTCTTTGGCACTATAAAATGGAGTCTGAAGTTCATTCCAAAATATCCCAAGATCCAGAGAGTAAACACATAGAGTTGAGAGTGTATTTTGAGAGTTTTTTGTAAAGTTTCGAGTAAGCTTTGTAATTCTTTATTTGTGTTATAAAGAAGAGTTTTCTCTCATTTCTCCTCTATTATTGTGTGTTTAATCACAACAAGTGGTATCAGAGCTAAGGTTACTCGGAGGGATCCCGAAACTCAGAAACAGAGGTTCGGTTTGGAAAGTCGGTTCCGACAAAAGTTGTCGAAAATCGATTTTGAGCATACCATCAGACTTTTCACGACGAGACAAGCACGGTGGTATTTTCCGGCGATCGAACGGAGGTCCCAGTCAGCCGCACGCGCCAACCAGAGACTGCCCCACGCTCGCCGACGCGCTCCACGCGCTTCACGCGCAGACCAAGGAAGAAGACGAGACACGTAGGCGCCACGTCAGCGCACAGTCAGCCGCCACGTCAGCAGGTCCTGCACAGTCAACAGCCCAGTCAGTAGGACACGTCAGCAACACAGTCAGCAGACACATGGCATCCAGTCAGCAGCCACGTCAACTCAGTTGCCACGTCAGCAGTGCATGGTAAATTTCAGATAGGTCCCTGATCTTTTTGGAAATTACAATTTAGCCCCTATACTTTCAGAAATTTTCAATTTGGCCCCTAAACTTTTGGAAATTGCACTTTGACCCCTGTAATTTCTGAAATTTGCAATTTGGTCCATGTGTCGGATTTTGACAAACGAAGTGTCATTTCCACCATTTTCGACCATTCCGGACGCAACGGTGAGGTCCGTTTTTTGAAATTCTACTTAGAATTTTTATGATGGAAGGGGGCAACGGAAAAATGGTTTTGTTAACCAGTACAAACTATTTCACATGGAGAGGAAGGATGAAAGACCTTCTGTATGTGAAGGACTATGATGGATCGGTGTTTCTGGAGCAGAAACCAGAAGGAATGACCGATGGAAAGTGGGCTAATCTTCACCAGAAAACATGCAGTACTATTCGTCAGTGGATCAACGACAGTATCGTGAACCATGTCAGTGAAGAGACAAATGCACGTGTTTTATGGAGAAAGCTGGAGGAGCTTTTCCGAGCAAAGACTGGAAACAAAGCTGTAC
The DNA here is from genome assembly GCA_019454045.1 of Zanthoxylum bungeanum. Taxonomy (NCBI): domain Eukaryota; kingdom Viridiplantae; phylum Streptophyta; class Magnoliopsida; order Sapindales; family Rutaceae; genus Zanthoxylum; species Zanthoxylum bungeanum. Next base: position 23,717 of record SKCR01023596.1, read on the forward strand.
TACATCAAGAAGATGATGGGTTTGAAATACCAGGAAGGTACAGCTGTGGCGGACCATATCAACGATTTCCTCGGAACCATGAAGGAATTGTCTGGATTGGGCATAGACTTCGGAGATGAGGTAAATGGCTTAATACTCCTTAATACATTACTAGAATCTTGGGAAACGTTCAGATCTACAGTGATAAATTCAGCCGCAGATGGGAAAGTCACTATAGAGATGGCAAAGACCAAGATCTTCGAGGAAGAAAAGAGGACGAGAATGCAGGAGTCAGCATCAACCTCTACCTCAGAAGCTTTAGTGACAGAGAAGAACACCAGAAGGGGGATGAGTAAAAGCCGAGGCCTAGGTAGACCAGACAAGAACCGGGGGAAATCAAGAACAAGAGATATTGAGTGCTACCATTGTAAAAAGAAAGGCCATATGAAACGGGATTGCTACAAATTGAAGAACGAGCAGTCCAGGAGAGACGGTGACTCTAATCAAGAAAGAGTTGCTACTACCACCGAGAAAACCTCCAAAGAATTTCATATTATATATGAAGAAGATGTTGTGAATCTTGCCAGCCACGAGACCAGTTGGGTGATAGATAGTGGCGCCTCCATACACGCCACATCTCGCAGAGACTTCTTTTCATCTTACACACCAGGGGACTACGGTGCTGTAAGGATGGGGAATGACGGACAGTCTAAAGCCGTCGGTATTGGAGACATATGCCTTGAAACAGAGAACGGGACAAGGCTAGTGTTGAAGGGAGTCAAGCACATCCCAGATATCCGGTTAAACCTGATCTCAACAGGACAGGTAAAGAAGTGTCATACCAACACTTGCACGTCTTTGGGTGCAAAGCTTTTGTACACATCCCAAAGGACGAGAGATCCAAGCTTGATGCGAAGACGCGACAGTGTGTCTTTATTGGCTATGGTCAGGATGATTTCGGCTACAAATTGTATGATCCTGTGGAGAAGAAGATCATTAGGAGCCGAGATGTTGTCTTTGTTGAAGACCAGACCATAGAAGATATCAGAAAGGAATTGAAGACAATGCCCTAGCAATACAGAAATGTGAATCCAGAACCTCATAACACCGGTGCCAGTACGAGTTGAAGATGAGGTTCCCAGACAGGAGGGTACATGTGATGAAGCTCCCAGAGATGATGATCATGATCAACCACCAGTACCAGAAGCTACACCAACAGTTCCACAGAGAAGGTCAGACAGAGAGAAGCGACCTTCAACCAAATACTCTGCATATGAGTATGTGCTGCTTACTGACGGGGGAGAACCCGAGAGCTACCAGGAGGCTGTGGAAACAGATGACAGAGAAAGTGGGAGGAAGCCATGCAAGATGAGATGAAATCTTTGCATGACAATCACACTTTTGAGTTTGTGAAATTGCCAAGAGGCAAACGGCTTTGAAGAACAAATGGGTGTACAGGGTGAAGCAACAGGAGCACACTTCACAACCCGGGTACAAAGCCAGACTAGTTGTCAAGGGATTCAATCAGAGGAAAGGCATTGACTTCGATGAAATCTTCTCTCCAATTGTGAAGATGTCATCCATTAGAGTGGTACTCAGCTTAGCAGCAAGCCTCGACCTGGAAGTTGAGCAGATGGATGTCAAGACCGCATTTCTTCACGGGGATCTGGAAGAAGAAATTTACATGGAGCAACCATAAGGCTTCAGAGTCAGCGGGAAAGAGGACTATGTGTGCAGACTCAGGAAAAGCCTCTACGGTTTGAAACAGACACCGAGACAGTGGTACCTGAAGTTTGAGTCAGTTATGGGGGAGCAGGGATACAAGAAGACCACTTCAGACCATTGTGTTTTCGTTCAGAAATTTTCTGACGATGATTTTATCATCTTACTGTTATATGTAGATGATATGTTGATAGTTGGCAGGAATCAATCGAGGATTGATAATTTGAAGCAGCAACTGAGTAAGTCTTTTGAGATGAAAGACTTGGGGCCAGCTAAACAGATTCTTGGCATCAGGATCGGTCGTGATCGGAAAGCCAAGAGGTTATACTTGTCACAGGAGGAATACACCGAGAAAGTACTTCAGAGATTCCAGATGGACAAGGCTAAAGCGGTTAGCACTCCTCTTGCTACCCACTTTAGATTGAGTACGAGACAGAGTCCCTCTATTGAGTCAGAGAAGGAGGAAATGAAACAGGTTCCATACACCTCAGCAGTGGGAAGTCTAATGTATGCCATGGTATGCACGAGGCCAGACTTAGCACACGCAGTTGGATTGGTCAGCCGGTTTATGTCAAACCCAGGACGGAACACTGGAATGCGATCAAATGGATTATGCGGTATCTTCGAGGCACTTCCAAGATGAGGTTATGTTTTGGAAGCAGCGACAAACCAATGTTGATAGGCTACACCGATTCAGATATGGCAGGAGATGTGGATACCCGAAAGTCTACTTCGGGGTATCTGATTACTCTCTCAGGAGGAGCTGTGGCATGGCAGTCAAGGTTGCAGAGGTGTGTTGCACTCTCTACAACAGAGGCAGAATTCATTGCAGTTACAGAAGCTTGCAAGGAATTGCTGTGGATGAAGACATTCGTCCAGGAATTGGGTTTCAAGCAGGAGAAGTATATTTTGTACTGCGATAGCCAGAGTGCTATCTACCTTGGTAAAAATTCCACATTTCATTCGAGGTCAAAACATATCGATGTAAGGTATCCACTGGATACGGGACGTCCTGAGCTCAAAGCTGTTAGAACTCAGAAAAATTCGCACCGACGACAACGGTGCCGATATGTTCACGAAGGTTTTACCGAAGGAGAAACTGAAATCTGTCGTGCCATAGCCGGGATGACAAAACTCTCCACATAGTCAGAGTGGGGAGATTTAGAGAACTACGATTGGCTTGATCCCAACTCAGGGTACGTAGGCAGTCATACAGATGCAGCCAGGGGAGGATCCTTTTGAGGATCCGGTTTTGGATGATTGATGGTCGACTCAGATTTTGGGGAATCTTCACCGAGGGAAGATTTGTTGACTAAGTGGCAGAAAGTTGCATGCATGAGACATGCAACTTTCTTCACTTTTGGCAGCCAGCTAATGAAAACAAGTGAAGGAAAAAAGCCAGCCCTTTGCCAACTTGCTGCCAACTGCCAAGACGTGTGCTACTGTAGCACACGTCTTTGGCACTATAAAATGGAGTCTGAAGTTCATTCCAAAATATCCCAAGATCCAGAGAGTAAACACAGAGAGTTGAGAGTGTATTTTGAGAGTTTTTGTAAAGTTAGAGTAACTTTGTAATTCTTTATTTGTGTTATAAAGAAGAGTTTTCTCTCATTCTCCTCTATTATTGTGTGTTTAATCACAACACTTATAAAGAAGACCATCTAAGATTTTGTGAAGATAATTATAAATATTCCCTACTTAAAGTTATAATAACTTGCCATCTTTGGACAAACCCGCCTAGATTTTATAGGGACAGCAATCGATTGCTCTTGGATTCCCTCCTATTTTTAACATCATGAACTCAACTAATAGTCTCTTTCAAGATTCAAGTTTGGAGAGGGTCGTAGTTTTGGAAAAATTGTAACAATGTACATGAGTAATATAAAAGGAGATGAGGGGTAAAATGGTCATGCTGCAGAAATGAGATACAAGCACTTTTAAATCAGCAACTGACGGTGGCAGTATCGCAGCCGCATGAAATGAAAAAAAATATGTAGGAGCTTAACTATTCATACAGATTCGCATGTGTAATTTGATACGTGTTATTTCATTTTCCACATGAAAAGAGACCCACTCAATTATAATTTGCTAGACCGTTTATGATTGACCACGTGTCTTCTTCCTGGGCCAGTCAGATTGTGTATGATGCTAAGATTTCGTTGTCGGCGCACTTTTATTTATGGCTCCTGCTTCAATTTACAAGGTGATTAAAGGAAGATTAAATAAAACTAAAATCACTCGTAAATATTCATATTTTCTGATTAAAATTATTTTTAATGATATTTTATGAATATTTTTAATATCCATTTATTTTCTATATCATTCCTCATCTCTTCACAGTTTTTTCTTTCCTTCAGAGTTTTTATGATTTTTCGGGTATATCTTTTTTCATAATTTTCTTTTGAAGTTACCACCATTCAACAATTAAAACATGAGAAAGAAATTTATAGAATATATATAAATTTCTCATCAAAATTTTAAAGAATAAATGACATTCAAAATTGAAATCTTAGTGCATTATTTACGTAAAAATATTTAAAATATTATGCCACTAATAATTATAATTTACTTTTATTTTTCCAAATTCTAACCAATCACCACCACGCTCCCGGTAGCCGTATATCTACCACGTGACCGTTAATATCACCATTATCTCTTATACCAAATCAGGCATGGTGAAATCCGGTTCGAATTTAGAGTATGTTTGAAATTGTGGTAAATATTCAAATAATTACTTATTTGAGAATATATTCTTAAATTATATTTGATTATTGTTAGTGTAATATACTTAAAAGAATAATTCAAATCAATTATATTTCATAAAAAATAATTTGATAATTCAAATATGATTAGGGAGTAGATTCTCAAATAATCACTTATTTGATAATCCACCACAATCTCAAATATATTATTAGTTTTAAAAATTCGGACCGAACAAATTTATTTGGATGTGAGGTATATCTGGTTCGAATCTCCATATATTTTGATCAGGATAATATAAATATGTTTAAAAAATTCGGATTTAGATCCAGATTTTATTACATCCGGATTTAAATCATAATTTTTTAACCATATGTTTATATTTTTTTAAATTTTTTTTTGGATATGAGTCCATATTTCATTCTAATTTGTACAGGTTTAGAAATCTCTCACTAGATTTGGATTTTTTATTTTACCAATCTATATTTTTCGGTCATTGTGGATCCAAGCAGGATCTTTATATTTTTGCCATCCATATACCAATTGCTATATACTTTTTTAACATGTTTGACTCTAGAGGTTGCATTGCATTAATGGTGGGTTTATTAAACAGTTTGATGAATGAGAATGAGAAATAATTATTATTGAGAGTGTTTATTTCGTAATCAGAATAAAAATAATGGATGGATTCTATTTAGAAAATATGGAATTGGAATCTCATTTTCATAATAAGATGTAAATGACAATCACATTTTCATACAAAACATTTTGATCCATATTTAAATCCTTAATTTATCTCAAATAAAATAATAAATTATCAATTTATAAATCACAATAAAATAATTAATAAATAATAAAATAAATATTAATTTAATGATTTATAAAATTTTAATGAAAATAATAATTAATAAGTTAGTAAATTAATAATTAGTAATTAACAAAACTCATAAGACAGTAAATTAATATTTAGTAATTTACAAAACTCAGAAGACATTTTTTTGCCAGTTTTGTTGTTTGGTGTTGCTTTTAGTAAAGGTAAAAGAGTTTTTTAAATCACAAAAATTCTTTTCAAAATTTTTATCGGTGTTTGATTGCATTTATGGTAGAGTTTTTGACAATTAAAAAAAATATTTTATTTATACTAGTAAAATCTCAAAATTTAGGCTTTTGTGAGTAGAAATTAGAAAGCCCTTTTAAAGAATTAAATATCTATAATACCCTTATATTATTTCACAATATTATTTCATTTATTTCATAACATAGCTTTAAAAAACTTGTCCATAAAAATAATCTTACAAATTTTAGTAAAATCTCTCATTAACAAGCAAACGCCTTTTTTTTGGGGTCAAAAACTTTACTTCTAAAACCTATACTTGAAGAAACTTTATTTGAAAAGTTGTACCAAATAGAAACATAAACACGACCAAAACAACATAGATATCATTTTACTTGTGTTTTTATCCCCAGTTTGTCCTTATTTTATCTCTATATCAATATGATACAATTGATAATAGTTATCATATATCCCATATCAGATAGATGTAATTGTTGGAAAGTGCTTATATGTGAGTTGACTTATCATGTCTATTAGATTAGTCTTTTAGAACTTGAGCCTAATTTACATCAATTGGTATATGAGAGCCCAGACTCGCTTGAAAGTGTGAGTGCATTCAGGTTCGTGGAGAATGCACATGAGATTCGTGTTCCATTAGACTATTCTGTTAGTTAATTAGGCCCAATTTACATCAATTGGTATGAGAGCACATGATCGCCTGAAAGTGTGAGTGCATTTGGGTCCGTGAAGTATGTACGAGATGTGTGTCCACGTGAGATTTGTGTTCTATTATATTAGTCTTTTAGTTAGTTAGGCCCAATTTACATCAATTGGTATGAGAGCACAAGTTCACTTGAAAGTGTGAGTGCATTCAGGTTCGTGATGTATGTACGTGAGATGTGTGTCCACGTGAGATTTTTGTTCTATTATACTAGTCTTTTAGTTAGTTAGGTCCAATCTACATCAATTGGTATGAGAGTCCAGATTCGCTTGAAAATGTGAGTATGCACGTGAGATTTGTGTTTATTATACTAATATTTTAGTTCGCTAGGCCCAATTTACATCAATTGGTATGAGAGCTCAAGTTTGCCTGAAAGTGTGAGCGCCTTCAGGTCCATGGAGTATACATGTGAGATGTGTGTCCACGTGAGATTCATGTGTATATGAGATGTGTGAGACACACGAAAAGCGTGTTCTTTGCAAATGGTGGGCATAATACATATGATCATGGTCATCCCATATCTTAAATCAGATATGTATAATTGTGGAGAAATACTTGTATATAAGTTCAAAAATTTTATTTATTAAACTAGTCTTTTAATTAATTATGTATCTACTGTACGTCAAAAAAATTTCCTTTGTCGCTTCTTCATCTTTCTCAATTCGTAGAGACGAGAGATAAAAAAAAACTTATTTGTTTAATGGGCCAATTCATTAAACCCAAGCCCAAAATGTTTCCAAAACGACGCGTCGTACAAATTTCAAAACTTATGCCCTGCACACTGTAAGTGTAATGTCGTTGACGCTTGAGGCTTCAAGTACAGAACTTTTAATTTGAAGCCTTCTAGCGGTTTGCTTTTGCTTGGCCTTTCGCGCACAATCACAAACGTATTTATTTGTTTCTTTAAGCTGAATAGTTTTCAGTTGAAAATGGACGGAGAAGAATTGACAGAGCAGGAGACCGCACTCTATGATCGACAAATTAGGGTTTGGGGCGCAGATGCTCAGCGAAGGTACTCTTATTTTACTTTATTTTTTATTAATGTGGTTATTAAATGTTTATTATTTTTGTCAAATTCGTTAATTTGCTTGAAACAGATTGAGCAAGTCGCATATTTTAGTCTGTGGAATGAAAGGAGCTGTTGCCGAGGTAAAATTTTGATGAAACTTGTGATTTTCTATGTTATTAGCATGTGGTACTAGGAATATTAACTCTGTTATTACTTTTTTTAGTGATTGTTATGCTGTGTTTGTGTGTTCATTATTGTAAGTAGTTATTGTGGGTAGTTTTGCAAGAATATTGTACTGGCTGGAGTTGGTAGTTTGACATTAATGGATGATCGGGTGGTGACTGAAGAAGCATGGTCTGCAAATTTTTTGATCCCACCTGATGAGAAAGTGTATGGTGGGAAAACAATTGCTGAGGTTTGTTGCGATTCCTTGAAGGAATTCAACCCGATGGTTGGTGTTTCTGTTGAAAAAGGTTTGCCCATTTTGTTACATACTTGTTTTTATAGTTATATATATGGGATTGTTGAACGTTCAGCTCCTTATTTTGCTGAATTTGCGTACTGTAGTGTAACCTAAAGTTTTGGTTATGCAGGTCATTTGTCAAGCTTCGATGGAGAATTTTATGATAAGTTTGACGTTGTTGTTGTCAGTTGCTGCTCCTTAACAACAAAAGTACTCTACATCTCTTTGATGGATGATTGTAGCTAGAAAATTGTGCCCTTTACAATAAGTTCTTAATGACTTTATTAATGCCTTTCTTTCTTATTACACTTAAGCTTTGTGTGTGTGTGTGTGTTTTTAACAGAAATTGATCAACGAGAAATGTCGAAAGTCATCAAAGCGTTTAGCTTTCTATACAATTGACTGTAGAGACTCTTGTGGTGAAATATTTGTGGACTTGCATAACCATAAGTACTCAAAGGTGAGCATCCTATTCCTACTTTTGTACCAATTTTCAGTTTTTCGATTTTCAGGATATTCATGCCTTGTTCTGTTGTTGTGCCATGTGTTATGCATCAAGGTTTGTTGATACTAAACTCAGAGCCAAACCAATATGGCCAACAGAAAGTCGTGCGACATGAAATTATTGAAAGTGCAATTGTTTTTCAAAAGTTTATAGTGAATTGGTATTAAGCTTGAACTTAAATCGGGGTGCTTATTTGCACATCTGAGAGTTCTCATCTTTTTCTTTCCTCATCTGAGAGTTCTCATCTTTTTCTTTTTCTGGCTCTTTTTATTTGAACTTTCATTTACATGTGGGTATTTCAAGCATTCAAGAACTTTCAACTGTTCTGCTTTTTGTTCACAGAGGTAGTAACTTCCATTTTTACCTCAACTTGTTTCTTGACAGCAAAAACTCGAAGAAACAATTGAATGCCAATTACAGTATCCAAGCTTTGAGGTATGACTTGGTTTGTCATCGCTTATCCAATTATTATGCAATTTTTTCCTTTCTCTTTCTTTTTGTTATTTAGTACCATGTCCACCTTTTTTACCTCATGATATTTGCCGCAATATGTTACCTGAGTGCATGATCCCAATGTATGTAGTAACAGTTGATGTTAATGTTTAGTTCAAGCTATTTGGCAATAAAGTGCCATTCAATCATAAACAAAGATATACGGTAAGATTTCCATAATTGCCTGGTGAATATGGTGTGCATTTTACTATAAATAGGACTTTAAGACTTAAAATAAAAGTTGCATGCATATTGATGTAGATAGACCATCTAGCTTGTAATTGCTGCAAAATGAATATAAACAAGGAACAAATGATTGTTGGAATCATCAACTTGCTAGTGCGATGTCCTTCCTGCAAAATTGCTTGAAAGAAAAGTACAATTATGCTGCATTTTCATTGATGTGGATGATTGATGATTTATGTTTCTGCCTTTGCAGGAAGCAATTTCTGTGCCTTGGAGAGTTTTTCCTAAGAAAGCATCTAAGCTTTACTTTGCTTTGAGAGGTGTGGTATGAGTTAGCCAAGAAAGCCGTCACTTTTAAGTTTTAACTTCTGTGACCTCTGTATATGGATTATTTGTCCTGTAAAAGTGTTTGACATATAGTTTAATAATTATTTTGTATGGCACATATTGATCTATTAACTCAGTTCAAGAATTGTCTCTTGCATGTCTTGGCATTAAGTATCATCTTTATGAAATGGTTGTTATCATACATTCTTGAAACTTGGATTCTGATGAATTTGCAAAAACTGTTTTCAAGTTTCTGCAAGTACGAAAGAAATAATGTTATTTGCCTTCTGCCCTGTAGTGATAGAACGGTTCGAGGAGGCTGAAGGGCGTGGTGAAATGTCGATTGCAGATCTTCCAGCGGTTCTGAGGCTGAAGAAAGAACTTTGTGAGGCAAATGTAAGAAACTTATATTTGTGTATGTGGGCTTAGGTTGTTTAGTTGTAAAGTTGCTGTCCTGCCATACGTCATCTTGCCCTTACTAACTATTATCTCTATTCCATTGCAGGCACTCAATGCATCTCATATACCTGATGGTCTCCTAGAAAGATTGATCACAGGTACAAGTGAATTTCCTCCTGTTTGTGCCATTCTTGGAGGAATTTTGGGGCAGGTGCATTTCCAACCTTTTTCATTTTCATCTTCTCTCTCTCGTTGATTACTCCAATTTCATACCATTAAACTGTTTAGGAGGTTATTAAAGCAATATCAGGCAAGGGGGAGCCCCTCAAGAATTTTTTCTTCTTTGACGTTATGGATGGGAAAGGCATTGTGGAAGATGTATCAAACCCCAACCCAGGAATCTGAGTAGCTGTTGCTAGGGGGGCAAACATTTGGATTGTAGAAAGTTAGTTAATGGGCATCCGTTACTCGTATATCTAGGATCAGCAGACTAACTTATGTGTTCTAGCTTCTTGATACAGAATTCACTCGGCTGTTCTTCGGTGAGTGTACTTCCAGTGAATCATTTCATCATATCACCTTTTTTGTTGGAATCCGTAATGTTAACTAATATTATTTGCAAACTAGATTGTTATTTATTAAACTTAATGAAATGGTTGAATGTTTGCGGTGACACTCGTGACGTCTTATGACTCTTGCATGCGATAGTTTCTTTGCTATGGGTTTCAAATTTCAATGTTGCCATGTCAAATGACGAACACAGGAGCCTTTTGATGCATATATGGCCACAGCATTGGTCTGTCCCCAGATGTAAAGAGGAGACAGACAAATTGTGAAAAGCCTAAAGCAGCTTGTGCCTGGGAGCGATGTGCTTTTACGATCATCATGGGTGGTGGGACACTATTAATTAGTATGTCTGCTAAGTTGGAAGAAAAATTAAGCAATAATCAAGTATAAATCAAACTTTCAATCCTTGGTTAATATAGGAAACGAGTCACTTCACTGGTGAATGCATTTGCTTTACAGGCAGCACTGTTGAAAAGAATAGTTGGAAGGTTGGTATTTTATTGGTTAGTACTATTCAAGGAGTTAAAATTTATTAAGTTTTTCATAATTTTCTATTATGTTTGTTTTAATAACAAAGGTTAATTTTGATATAAAACTCAAAGTCCTCCGAGATTCCAAAATCAAGAGGGCAATTGTTATCCCGCTATAATCTCATCCAATAATTCACATTCAAAATCAAAATAAAACTATAACCCCACAGTATAAAAGTAATGATAGAATGCTAAAAAAGAAGAGTTCAGAAACCCCACCAGCACCATGGAAATCAACTATAGAAAAAAAGTTGGACCAAGTGTACAAGAATTTGGAAGAAGAATGACACTGCATAAATAATACACAAAATAATAAAATCAAAGCTGAGAACCCCACGTCGCTAGACGTTGAAGAGACTAAAGCATAATGGTGAAAACTCTTCCACTGCTAGAGAGTTCTCCAAGAACGCTCGTGTCTTCACTTCAGTACTACAGGAGGTCAAGGTCTCCTTCAGATGAAATGGTGATCAGATCCAATGACTCGGCTGTTATGGAGATTCTCAGAGAGAGAAGGGCAGCCATTGAGAGCGGTAAGTTGAAGGGAAGGCGTCTTTTCGAGGAGCTTGAAGGTTGGAATTGGAATAATAATGGGTTGCATGAAGATTGTGAAGTGAGGTCAGTGTCAGTGACTACATCTTATTATGATTCCGATGAAGATGGGAGTGAAGGGAAGCTACCAGCTGCGGCGGCTGGTACGTTGGGAGTGCATGTGGCCGCTCAGATGAAGCAAGCAGAGAAGAAGGTTGTTGTGCGGGTTTTGCTTGCTGTTGCTTTGGTTATATGTGCTCTTGGAATCACCTCCGTGTGGATCAGATATAGAGATGAATATGAGGTGACTCTAGTCCCTACATGAAATCTCTCTTTAGTTTTATTTCTTTTGGGATTTAAATGATATATATATTCAAGTAATCAATATGGCAAATAAGCAGAATTTGAGCTCTTTTGATGGTTTCCAAACATTGGCAAAAAGGAACATATTAAATATGCATAAGACCTACCAAAGAGAACAAAGCTTAAGGCTAAAAGATGAAATTTTGGATCATAAAACGAAAAGGGTTCCTGTAAAATTTTAATGTACGTATCTTTTACAACGTTTTAGAACCTTGAGGTTATAATGTCTCTATGTGCAAACTTTCTAGAACCTTGAGGTTCATCAATGTATCTTTTACAATCTTTTAAAATTTTATTTTAATCTTCGTGGTTGTTAATAAAAGTAGAGATGTGAGTTTGTTCTCATTGACATTGGCCTAGCGAAACGTAAATCTCTTATCTTCTTTGCTTGAGTTCTTTACTGGCTTTCTGTGTTGAAGTTCAATACGTTTCAAGTCTTTAATTTAAGCAAGAAGTTAAATCATTCAGTATTGTATTTAGTATTTTTTTTTTTCCTTAAAACTCAGCTAAATGACTTGTTTGAAACAAATCAACAACAGATTAACAGAAGATCAGATCTAACGAATAACAATATAATACGCACATATACGTAATATGCATGCAGATGCAATACGAGTGAGCCGCGGTATCTGCCTAATAATTAATTACACAACGTTTTAGTTTATTAATCAATTAGGCAGAACATAAATATAAACACTCATTGAAGTTAATTAAGGATATATATGTTGTAAATTAGATGGTCCCCAACACTTGTCTTTTATGTTTTAACTTATCCCACATTGATTAGGGATAATAATATTAACCTAAACCTATCTCTATAAATAGAGAGTAAATCTTGTTAATTGTTTCATTCTAAAATCAATAAGAATAAAAGCTTGCAGCTTTACAAGGTATTATTTTCTCTTCTTCTTTTCGCTTATTTTTAACACGTTATCAGCACGATTTGCTTCTATTTTAATTTTTCTTTGAACAAAAATAAGCAAAAGTGAAATGCATCGGCCTGAAGCCAAATGATACGCCTGAAGCCAATTTCATATGGCAGCTTTAAGCCATTCATTAAGTCATTCAATACCCAACTCTCAGATTCAAATTCAATATGGCCTGAAGCATTTGTTTTGATATTTTGATGACTTTGAATCATAAAAGTCAATTGATTCTTATATCAGGCCTGAAGCTTGAATTCATGATTGACCTGAAGCATGATCAAGCCTGAAGCATGATCAATCCATGCGGCCATGAGGATATTTTTTTTCTTTTTTCTAATGAGTCTGCATGAACGATTGTGTGTCCTGTTGATCTTTTGATGTTTGATTTTTTGATGTTTATGATATTATTTAGTGTTAATTATTGGTTATTTTGCCGTTATTGTTATGCTTTGATTGCTAAAAAAAAAGGGACTGAATTTTGCCATTCATCATAAACAAGCAAGATCATGATGATTAATTACATCATCTTACTGACCGTGTTATCATGATCATAGGCTGCATATCATCTTACGGCCAGAAGCCATTCGATAAATTAGATGCATATGTAAATGATGATCAAATGCGCTGATCATCACCATCAACTTTAAATCAAGCCTGAAGCTTTAGATGTTTATCAAATGATGATCAAATGCGCCGATGCATTATGATTTAAGTTTTTCTTAAAAAAAAATGATGATCAAAAGCCAAATCCATCGGCCTAGAGCCATGAAATTAGATCATGATAACATGATTATCATGATATACGACATTGATCATTAAAGTCTAATTATGGTTGAATCATCATCCATCACCATGAGAATAAGGCCAGAAGCCGAATTAATTCTTGTGTAATTGATTTACAAATAGAAAAGAGACACAACCAAGTCAATTGATTCATCATGCAATTACAAGAATTAATTTGTGTGTCTAATTAATAAGGCCTGAAGCCTTTGGTTTATGATTGAAATTCATAATCCTGTTGGCTAAATTCCCCAACGGAATATGTTCTTCTTCCTGTTGTTAGCTTGGATTACGCCAAATCAATCCTTATATGCGATTCTAAATTAGGCATAAAGCTTGCGTTTAATGATGATTTATTTGAATGTCTTTGAATCTTAAAAGCCAAATCATCATCAACAATGTACACCAAGGCCTGAAGCCAAACGTGATCAATATCTGATGGCCTCAAGCCAAGTGTGATAAAGTGATCAATTCACGAGATCAATTACAATGGTTGAGAACGGAGCCATGTGGCTCATACGAAGACTTTTTTTCTTTTTTTTGTAGTCTTTAAAAGCAGATGGCATTGTGTGAGAATTTCAATATTAAAATTAGAATCCGTAATTCTAATTCAGAACCTGAAGTTCTGAATCTCAATATTAAAATTAGAACCTGTAATTTTAATTCACAACCTGAAGTTATGAATCTCAATATTAAAATTAGAACCTATAGTTCTAATTCAGAACCTGAAGTTCTAAATTTTAATCTTAAAATTATAACTCGTAGTTATAATTCATTATGTTATTCTTTTATTTATTATTAGTTTAAGAAATTAATTATTTTTATAAGTATGCTCTGTGGTTGCCATTAATTTGGATCCTCCACATCAGAAAATAGAAATTGTATTTTTTTTTCATTTTACAATTTATGTTAATTTCTTTCATATTTGTGATCAACTATTAGAGGTAAATTAGAGCCCGAAGTTCTATATTCATTAATTAATTATTAGATTAGAACCTGTAGTTCTAGATATATAAAATAATTATAAAACTCGAAGTTCTATAATTACACTACAATTAACGAACTTGAAGTTCTAACTTTAATTAATTAGATTTTAGATTAAAACCTGCAGTTTTAAATCTACCATGGAATCTGAAGTTCAGAATTTCTAATAGCATATTTATGAACTTGAAGTTCTAAATATTAATATTATCAATCGGAAATTAAAGTTGTGAAATATAATTCCTTTTTAGGACCTGATATTCAAAATAACAATGTAAGATTGAAACTTAAAGTTATAGATCAGCAAATTAATTTTCAAGCGAACCTGAAGTTCTAAGTATATGTGTGTAATTTTGGTTCATATATATTTATGTGATGTTTTTTTTTTGTATTATATTTTATTGTATATTTACTATTTTGAATTATATTATGTGACATGAACTTACTTTCAAGGATATGGACCCTTCAAAGAAATTATTTGTTCCGAAAAATAAATGTGGGGATATATGCTTGGCTGATAGTGCAACCACATACACTATCTTTCGAGATAGAAAATACTTCTTGGACGTAAAATTACATGAAGGAAAGGTAAACACTATATATGGGCCTGTAGACCTAATTGAAGGCTCTGGAAGAGCCATAATCTTATTAGCAAATGGAACAAAATTATACATTGAAAATGCTTTATATTCAGTCAGGTCCAGTAGAAATCTGCTAAGTTTCAAAGATATCGCAGAAATGGGTATCATATTGAAACTTTAGATGAAAACAAAATAGAATATATATGTATTACCAAAAATATCTCAGGTAAGAAATATATATTGGAAAAACTTCCGGCTTTCTCATCTGGATTGTATTATACAATCATAAATGCAATAGAAAGTCATGTAGTGATGAACCAGAAGTTCAATAATCCAAAGATGTTTATGTTATGGCACAATCGTCTTGGTCATCCAGGAGCTACGATGATGCGTAGAATAATTGAAAATTCCAATGGGCATAAATTAAATAACCAGAAGATTCTATTGACAGATGAGATCAATTGCACTGCTTGCTCACAAGGCAAACTTGTGATACGCCCATCTCCATCTAAGATTGCCCTTGAATCCCCATCATTCTTAACAAAGATTCAAGGAGATATTTGTGGACCAATTCATCCACAAAGTGGACCTTTCCGTTACTTTATGGTTTTGATTGATGCATCTACACGGTGGTCACATGTTTGTTTGTTATCCACAGTAACATTGCATTTGCCAAGCTACTTGCCATGATGATCAAATTAAAGGCACAATTCCCAGATTATCCAATCCAAACCATACGATTAGATAATGCTGGTGAATTTACATCCAAGACATTTGATGACTACTGTACATCAGTTGGAATCGATGTTGAACATCCAGTTCCACATGTACATACACAAAATGGATTGGCAGAATCATTGATCAAACGAATTCAGGTAATTGCACGCACTTTATTGTTACAATCTCAATTACCAATTTCTACATGGGGTCATGCTATACTACATGCAGCTGCATTAATTCGCCTTAGACCCACAACTTATCATCAATATTCTCCAATCCAACTTGTTCTTGGTCACCAACCAGATATTTCTCATCTACGCACTTTTGGTTGTGCTGTATATGTTCCAATTTCACCCCCACAACGTACAAAGATGGGACCTCAACGTCGTTTGGGGATATATATTGGTTTTAATTCACATTCCATTATCAGATATTTGGAACCTTTAACAGGTGATATATTTACCGCACGTTTCGCGGATTGTCATTTTGATGAGACAATTTTTCCACCATTAGGAGAAAAGAAAAGGCCTCCAGAAGCAAGGCATGAACTTTCTTGGAATGTTCTTACCATGTCTCACTTAGATCCTCGCACTAGCCAATGTGAAAATGAAGTGCAAAGGATAATCCATTTGCAACAAATTACAAATCAATTACCAGATGCATTTACAGATGCTGCAAAAGTAACCAAGTCTCATATACCAGCTGCTAATACACCAGCTCGGGTGGTTATTCCTATTGAACAATCTAGTGTAAATGCAGCTAATGAATCATCTATTACACGTCAGAAACGTGGTAGACCACTTGGTTCTAAAGATACTATTCCCCGGAAGAGGAAAATGAGAGATTAGATTCTGTTGAAAATAATGCTCGAGCAATGACTATACCCACATCTTCTCAATCACCAGTTCCAGAAGAACTGATAGTCCCTGAAGAGATATCAACCCCTGAAGAGGCTCAAAATTCCAAACATGAGGAAAAATCTACAAATTATACTTATACAAGAGAACTGTGGGATCGAAATGAAATAACCATCGACAATGTTTTTCATATACAGTAGCTGCTGAAATTGCAAATGATTTTGAACCTCAAAATATCAATGAATGTAGACAAAGACACGATTGGCCTAAATGGAAAGAAGCAATTCAAACAGAATTGACTTCTTTAGCCAAACGTGAAGTATTTGGACCTGTAGTCCAGACACCTGAAGATGTCAAACCCGTTGGTTACAAATGGGTGTTTGTACGAAAACGTAATGAACATAATGAAATCATTAGATATAAAGCGCGACTAGTTGCACAAGGTTTCTCGCAGAGACCAGGTATTGACTATGATGATACATATTCTCCAGTGATGGATACCATTACGTTTCGATTTTTAATTAGCTTGGCAGTCTTTGAAAGATTGGACATGCGTCTTATGGACGTAGTGACAACATATTTGTATGGGTTACTTGACACTGATATTTACATGAAAGTCCCTGAAGGATTGAAAATGCCTGAAGCATATAAATCAATTGATAGTAAACTATGTTCAATCAAGTTACAACGATCTTTATACGGATTGAAACAATCTGGACGCATGTGGTATAATCGTTTGAGTGAATATTTGATGAAAGAAGGATATATAAATGATCCTATCTGCCCATGCGTATTTATTAGAAAGTCCGAAATTGGATTTGCCATTATAGCAGTATATGTCGATGATATGAACTTAATTGGAACTCCTGAAGAGCTTCTAAAAACTGCTGAATACTTGAAAAGAGAATTTGAGATGAAAGACTTGGGAAAAACAAAATATTGTCTCGGCTTGCAGATCGAGCATAAAACTAACGGAGTATTTATCCATCAGTCTGCATATATTGAAAAAATTCTCAAACGTTTCAACATAGATAATGCTCATTCATTAAGTACTCCTATGGTAGTCCGATCTCTCGATCCTAAAAAGGACCAATTTCGTCCTAAAGAAGATAATGAAGAGATACTTGGTCCAGAAGTACCATATCTTAGTGCAATTGGTGCCTACTGTATTTAGCTCAATGCACCAGACCAGATATTGCATTTTCTGTTAATTTATTGGCAAGATTTAGTTCTGTGCCAACTCGAAGACATTGGAATGGTGTCAAACATATCTTTTGTTATCTTCACGACACTAAAGACTTGGGATTGTTTTATTCAAATGAGCCAACACAAAATCCAGGCATTGTTGGTTACGCTGATGCAGGATATCTCTCTGACCCTCATAAGGCACGTTCACAAAGGGGGTATGTTTTTACCTATAATAATACAACAGCAATTTCATGGCGATCTACAAAACAATCTTTTGTTGCTACCTCATCATCCAATCACTCAGAGATACTTGCATTACATGAAGCAAGCAGGGAGTGTATATGGTTAAGGTCACTTATACATCACATTCAGAGCACATGCAACTTAAATTCTGCCACAGATATTCCAACAGTTATATATGAAGATAATGCTGCATGTATTGCACAAATCAGAGGATGGTACATCAAGGGAGACAGAACCAAGCACATCTCACCTAAATTCTTTTATACTCATGAGCTCCAGCAGAGCAAGCAAATTGATGTCAAGCAAATAAGATCAACCGATAATTTTGCAGACTTATTTACTAAAGCTTTACCGACATCAACATTTGAGAAGCTTGTATATAACATTGGCATGCGCCGACTGAGCAAATTATCTTGACAATATTTCATCAGGGGGAGCATAATCATTGACATCAAGAAATATTGGATAAAAGCGCATTGTACTCTTTTTCCTTCGACCAATTTTTTTTTCCCATTGGGTTTTACTGGCAGGTTTTAATGAGGCAGTGTTATATCAATTATTGTAAAATTAAAGTGATGGGTCCCAAGGAGGAGTGTTGTAAATTAGATGGTCCCCAACACTTGTCTTTTATGTTTTAACTTATCCCACATTGATTAGGGATAATAATATTAACCTAAACCTATCTCTATAAATAGAGAGTAAATCTTGTATAGTTGTTTCATTCTAAAATCAATAAGAATAAAAGCTTGCAGCTTTACAATGTATTATTTCTCTTCTCTTTTTCGCTTATTTTATAACAATATATATATATATATTACATGGTTTCAGCAGAATATTTTCAAAGCTGTCGGTGAGTTTTCCAATTGGATGTGTGTGCCTGCCTTCATATATATAGGTTGTCACCACAATCTGTTCATCTTTAGGACTGTTTGGACTTGCTTCTTACTATTGCAACCTTGGTGGGTACATTTGTAATAACTTCTGCAGATGTCAGGAATTTAATGAATCTATTTACTCACTTTACTTTACTTTAAGCAATGATTTATTAGTGATTATTTTTATTTTTAGTTTATTTTCCCCTAAATTTATGTACATTGGAGACTATAAAAGCTAGAAAAGACAAGATGAGAAGGGGATCTCGATATGAGATTGAGATGAAAATCATCCTAAATAAAAATTTTAATTATGATTTCGAATGATTTTCCTTTTCAAATAAAAAAATCAACTCCTGACTTAGGTCGAAAAATAATCTCAAATCCCATAGAGATTCCATATGATTTTCATCATTAATCATAATTGGAATGAGTTGAAATTTATGGGTCTAACTCAACCAAAAAGCTAATTCGAGAGTAGATGATTTCCCATATATTTATACCTTAATTTATTCATTTATATCAACCGATGTGAGATATTTTCTTCACACTCCTCCTCACGTGCATGTTGATCTTTTTGTCTGGTTCATATCACGTGGGTAGATAGTTAGTGTGGACCCACTCGTCCATGAGTTGACTATGATACTATAATATTGAAATTCAGAGTTTAACTCAATCTAAAAATTAGTTTGAGAGTAGATGATTGCCCAATGTTATATATCTTAATTCACTCATTCTAGAATAGACCACGGCGAAATCTAATCAAAACGCGACATCTTGATTGACTCATTGTAGGCACTGCATTTTTACACATAAGTCCCTATGATGAGTCTCATTTTGGAGACACTACCTTTTAAGTCACGGAGGTCACGGGAAACGGACGTCGGAAGGGGAAATTCAGAATAAACAAGGTTCACTGTTTTCGTTAGTGCTGCGTTCGTGTTTACGTTCGAACGTCAAACGGATTGCGGGCGTTCGTGCCGCGTTCGAGGAAGCGTTCGAACGGTGTCGGTAATTCTGGTTTTGCTGCTAGCCTCACATCCAGCCCATTTAGCCCCCCAAAGCCCATAAAACACATCCCAATTTAAATAAATAAATATTAATTAAAACATTAACTAAATAAGATAATAATTAAATTAATTAAATATTAAATGAAACATATACCAAACATAAAATAAACAATTACCAACTTAAACTAAAATCATGCCTAAATTAAACAAATCACATACTAAATCAAAATATAATCATGCCTAATTAAAATCAATCAACCAATTATATTCCCAATCTAATAAGATTATTCCCAAACTTAAAATATTGTATTCCTAATCCAAGCCAATCAAATATTCAACCTTCCCTATCTAGCCAAGATTTGTCCCCCCTCAATCTTTGACTTCCCTTAACCAAACCAAATCAAATCCCTCTTCAATTAGCCAAATCCCTTTCCTTGTCAAGCCCAACCCTTTGCCTATAAAAAGAACCCTTCACCAACCTTCTAGTCCCTAGTCCCTAGCTCATACACAACACACATAAAAATTACAGGAAGACACACCCAAAGAAAAAGTAAGCAAAAGATAAAGAGGAAACGGCAGTGAAACCACAAGGAAACAGCAGCAAAACGGACTCAAAACAGTAAGACAACGAACGAGAACAGTGAACCAGTGAACCGGGAGAGTTGCGGAGCATCCACCCTTTCGACAATCGTGTACCGTACATCCGAGAGATGATTTAAAAGGTTAGACCTGAGGGTACCTTTTCATTAGTTTATATTCGTTTTTTTATTATTATTATTTATTGCTTCTATCGCATGAGAGTCGTTTATGGAAGCATGTTGGGGCTTGAATGAAATGGAAGAGTGTCGTCTCTTGTGGTATATAGGATGGAAACCCAGACGTAAATTCCGTAGCCGAATCCGAATGGACGGTAGTGCGGTCTGTACATGGGACACAACTCCACGTACCACTTGAGTAAACGGCACCTTCTCTTGTTTTGTGTTGCTTTTATGTATTTATTTTTGTCATTTAAATTCTGCATGTTGCTTATTTATGCATGACTCAATCGAGCGCATGGGCTTAGTAAGTGGAATGAAAGATCCCCTATGGGGAGGGGTTAAAGCCATTTACCACGATGCTTTGCCGCGCCGATTGATGTGTGTTCGGTTGGATGCAAGACACGTTCAATCGGACATACTTAGAATAATATGATTGTCTTTATGTTTGTATGCATGATGTGATGTGACGCGCATGAGCTTAGTATGTTGGTCTAAAGGTCCTCTCTTTGAGAGATCAAGAGCCCCAAAAGGCCACCTTTACGGCAGTACTTCGCTGCGCCCCTTATTTTGTTGTTTATGTATTGCGTTCCATTTCATGCATCAGTGATGTTCCCGTTCGAACGCGTTTACGAACGCAACTCGAACGCGCATGTATTTTTGCCTTATCATGCATCAGGTCTCATTTCCGTTCGAACGCGTTACAAACGCCATACGAACGCGAGCATCCTGTTTCATTTCCGTTCGAACGCGTGTACGAACGCTACTCGAACGTGAGCATTCTGTTTCATTTCCGTTCGAACGCGTTTACGAACGCTACTCGAACGTGAGCATTCTGTTTCATTTCCGTTCGAACGCGTTTACGAACGCCTACACGAACGTGCACACACTGAACTGAGTCTGTCTTATCATATTCATGCATAATTGCCTCTTGGTTGATCTTTCTTGTGTTATATAGCCAACTGTATTATTTGTATTCAAGCATGATTAGGTTGTTAGCATGTTATTTGGTTAATAGGTTCATGAGATAGTACTCAAGCATGATTATGTTGTTCTTAGTTTTCCATAACATAGGATTGAAATATGTTCATGAGATTGCCATGTGACGTTGCATGTTGTGATGAACTTGTTGATGTATGCATATGAATTTAGAAGCATGATATTCTTGGAAATAAATGTTATTTAAGCCTGGTTAAATTATATATAAATCCTTTTTATTACAAGTGACATAAGTAAGGGACCATTCCGAACCCAACGGTTTGAGGTCTTCCCTTGCGAGGGGTGAGTGCGGCCTTAAATCTTTGTCCCGGTTCACACCGGGTGGCGACTCCATGTTATTTCGTACTTCCCATCTAGGCCGCGAGCCCGGGACAGCATGCGTCGTCCAGTTTCTGTGTCCCACAGTCTGGCGACTCCACTGGGGATAGTGAATTGGCCCCGAAATATGACTTGTGTGATGTTTGGATTTATGTTTTAATTGACCGTGTCTATATTGGATAAAGTGGGGGTTTAATCAAAGGCATTTTTAGGCTAGGTAATGGTTTGGTGTCCTCCTTCATTCACTACCTTTCTAGAAGGAAAAGCTGTGAAGGCACCTAGATAGCCATCTACTCGTAGTCTATTGTGATAGACTAATTTGGATGACTCGTTGTTTATTCCTGACAACAAGCGATAAGAGCCTAAGAGGCTTGGGTATTTAAGTGAGACTCGCTCCACCTTCCCTCTGGGGGATCTACAACGGGAAATCCATTTGACAGTCTGTCACACACCATAGCTCATTGGCACGTACCTTAGTGTATAAAAAGGGGTGCGCTCACTTGGTTGCTCGAACCCTTGAGTGGGGAGACCTAGTTGTGGGCCATCCTTCGCCGGTGAGAGCCTTTGTCTATACTCTTACTAACCCACCCATAGACCGGGTTGGCTAAATTAGCAATTATTTCCTTGAATATGTGCTTATGGACCATCCTCATTTGGATGCAGTTGGACTATTGTCAGAAATGCGGGCTTGTTGGGCCATTTAAACTGGGGCAAGTTCGTACCTTATGACTATTAGGCCAAAAGCTTCTGAAATGTTGATGAGCCATTGTAGAAATTATTGTTGTATGTTTGCATTATCTTTCTTTGTGCTTGTGTTCGGAACATTACCATTTGGATTTAGTTGGACTCCTTGTCATGAGATGTGAACTCGTTGGGCCATTTAAACTGGGACGAGTCCACTCCTATGGCAGTTAGCCCAAAAACTTCTAAAATGATGATGGGCCGATTTGTGTGCAAATTTTAAAGAGTTGATATATCTCTTGTATTACATGCATCACATGTATCACATGCACCTCATGCATACATGCACCATGTTAACTCCCTTTTGATTTAAAAGACATCATAGATGCATGTTGGTTAGGGAAGATGACAGACTTGTCAAAAGACCAAGCAGCCACCAAGAATACTGGCAGAAGACCTAGCTCAATGGGATAGGAAACCCAATCATGCATGCATGCATACACGTAACACATTTTGCATCCCTTTTGTGTTTGTTCTGTTTTGTAATAACAGGTTTCAGAAGAGAAAAAGAGAAAGCGGCAAAGACAAGACAACCAGAATCAGTAACATATGAGTAGTAGTTTTGGGGATGAGTCCCAGGGTCGAGGCCCACATCGTCAGAGTGTTGGAATGAATCCCGGGGTTGAGGCCCATGTCAGCAATTTCAGAAATGAGTCACAGGGGGCGAGGCCCGTATCTGTATCAGTCTGGGGGCGAGGCCCATATCAATATCAGTTTAGGGCCGAGGCCCACATCAGCAGAATTTTGGAATGAATACAGGGAATGAATCCCAGGGCCGAGGCCCACATCAGCAGAATTTTGGAATGAATCCAGGGAATGAATCCCAGGGTCGAGGCCCACATCAGCAGAATTTTGGAATGGATCCAAGGAATGAATCCCAGGGCCGAGGCCCACATCAGCAGAATTTTGGAATGAATCCAGGGAATGAATCCCAGGGTCGAGGCCCACATCAGCAGAATTTTGGAATGAATCCAGGGAATGAATCCCAGGGCCAAGGCCCGCATCAGCAGAATTTTGGAATGAATCCAGGGAATGAATCCCCAGGGTCGAGGCCCACATCAGCATCAATCTGGGGGCGAGGCCCATGTCAGTAGCAGTTGGGGCCGAGGCCCACTTCAACATCAGTTTTGGGGATGAGTCCCAGGGTCGAGGCCCACATCAAACACAGTTTGGGAATGAGTCCCAGGGTCGAGGCCCACATTACATCAGTATCAGTCTTGCCGGTATGGCATTCTGGGGGCGAGGCCCACATTACATCAGATCAGTTCTGCCGAGAATGGCACTCCGAGAATGGAGATATAGTCCGGGAATGGACAGCTCGAGAATGAACAAGCCGAGAATGGCAATCCAAGAATGGAGCAGAGTTCAAGAATGAACAAGTCGGAAATGACACTCCGAGAATGGAGATATGGTCCGGGAATGGATAGTTCAAGAATGAACAAGCCGAGAATGGCAATCCAAGAATGGAGCAGAGTTCAAGAATGAACAAGTCGGAAATGACACTCCGAGAATGGAGATATGGTTCGGGAATGAACCACCTCACAATAACGGTTCGGGAATGAACACCTTACAGTAACGGTCGGGAATGGACCACCTTACAGTAACAGTTTAGGAATAAAGCCTGCATCTAATTCGGTTCAGGAAGAAAGCCTGCATTCAGCTCAGTACGGGAATAAGCCCACATTCAGTACAGTTCAGGAAGAAAGCCTACAAACTCGGGAATAAAGCCCACATTCAATACAGTTCGGGGACAAAGCCCACAGTTAACACAGTCAGGGAACAAAGCCCAGGGGAAGAAAGCCTCATATCAGTATAAGTTTGAGAACAAAGCTCAAAGGAATAAAGCCTCATGTCAGTACAGTTCGGGAATAAAGCTCGGGAGGAATAAAGCCTCATCTCAACAGTTCGGGAATAAAGCTCGGGAGGAATAAAGCCTCATCTCAACACAGTTCGAGAACAAAGCTCGGAGGAATAAAGCCTCATCTCAACAGTTCGGGAATAAAGCTCGGGAGGAATAAAGCCTCATCTCAACACAGTTCGAGAATGAACAAGCCGGGAATGGCAATCCAAGAATGGAGCAGAGTTCAAGAATGAACAAGCCGGGAATGGCACTCCAAGAATGGAAGCACGGTTCGGGAATGGACCAACTTACAGTAACAGTACGGGAATGGACACCTTACGTAACGGTTCGGGAATGGACCACATCACAACACGGTTCGGGAATGAACCAGGGGTCGCAGCATCTCACCACCAAATCAACTCAACACATGGTAAGTCAAGTGGCAGCTGGCGAGCCAGGTAAGTAGAAATGCATTGCATAACTTTGATAGGATTGTCACTGTTGCACATTACACAAGTCCCATCAAAGTGGGGGCGACTGTAGGCACTGCATTTTTACACATAAGTCCCTATGATGAGTCTCATTTTGGAGACACTACCTTTTAAGTCACGGAGGTCACGGGAAACGGACGTCGGAAGGGGAAATTCAGAATAAACAAGGTTCACTGTTTTCGTTAGTGCTGCGTTCGTGTTTACGTTCGAACGTCAAACGGATTGCGGGCGTTCGTGCCGCGTTCGAGGAAGCGTTCGAACGGTGTCGGTAATTCTGGTTTTGCTGCTAGCCTCACATCCAGCCCATTAGCCCCCCCAAGCCCATAAAACACATCCCAATTTAAATAAATAAATATTAATTAAAACATTAACTAAATAAGATAATAATTAAATTAATTAAATAATTAAATGAAATATACCAAACATAAATAAAAAACAATTACCAACTTAAACTAAAATCATGCCTAAATTAAACAAATCACATACTAAATCAAAATATAATCATGCCTAATTAAAATCAATCAACAATTATATTCCCAATCTAATAAGATTATTCCCAAACTTAAAATATTGTATTCCTAATCCAAGCCAATCAAATATTCAACCTTCCCTATCTAGCCAAGATTTGTCCCCCCTCAATCTTTGACTTCCCTTAACCAAACCAAATCAAATCCCTCTTCAATTAGCCAAATCCCTTTCCTTGTCAAGCCCAACCCTTTGCCTATAAAAAGAACCCTTCACCAACCTTCTAGTCCCTAGTCCCTAGCTCATACACAACACACATAAAAATTACAGGAAGAACACACCCAAGAAAAAGTAAGCAAAAGATAAAGAGGAAACGGCAGTGAAACCACAAGGAAACAGCAGCAAAACGGACTCAAAACAGTAAGACAACGAACGAGAACAGTGAACCAGTGAACCGGGAGAGTTGCGGAGCATCCACCCTTTCGACAATCGTGTACCGTACATCCGAGAGATGATTTAAAAGGTTAGACCTGAGGGTACCTTTTCATTAGTTTATATTCGTTTTTTTATTATTATTATTGCATTCTATTCGCATGAGAGTCGTTTATGGAAGCATGTTGGGGCTTGAATGAAATGGAAGAGTGTCGTCTCTTGTGGTATATAGGATGGAAACCCAGACGTAAATTCCGTAGCCGAATCCGAATGGACGGTAGTGCGGTCTGTACATGGGACACAACTCCACGTACCACTTGAGTAAACGGCACCTTCTCTTGTTTTGTGTTGCTTTTATGTATTTATTTTTGTCATTTAAATTCTGCATGTTGCTTATTTATGCATGACTCAATCGAGCGCATGGGCTTAGTAAGTGGAATGAAAGATCCCCTATGGGGAGGGGTTAAAGCCCTTTACCACGATGCTTTGCCGCGCCGATTGATGTGTGTTCGGTTGATGCAAGACACGTTCAATCGGACATACTTAGAATAATATGATTGTCTTTATGTTTGTATGCATGATGTGATGTGACGCGCATGGGCTTAGTATGTTGGTCTAAAGGTCCTCTCTTTGAGAGATCAAGAGCCCCAAAAGGCCACCTTTACGGCAGTACTTCGCCGCGCCCCTTATTTTGTTGTTTATGTATTGCGTTCCATTTCATGCATCAGTGCTGTTCCCGTTCGAACGCGTTTACGAACGCAACTCGAACGCGCATGTATTTTTGCCTTATCATGCATCAGGTCTCATTTCCGTTCGAACGCGTTATCAAACGCCATACGAACGCGAGCATCCTGTTTCATTTCCGTTCGAACGCGTGTACGAACGCTACTCGAACGTGAGCATTCTGTTTCATTTCCGTTCGAACGCGTTTACGAACGCTACTCGAACGTGAGCATTCTGTTTTTCCATTTCGTTCGAACGCGTTTACGAACGCTACACGAACGTGCACACACTGAACTGAGTCTGTCTTATCATATTCATGCATAATTGCCTCTTGGTTGATCTTTCTTGTGTTATATAGCCAACTGTATTATTTGTATTCAAGCATGATTAGGTTGTTAGCATGTTATTTGGTTAATAGGTTCATGAGATAGTACTCAAGCATGATTATGTTGTTCTTAGTTTTCCATAACATAGGATTGAAATATGTTCATGAGATTGCCATGTGACGTTGCATGTTGTGATGAACTTGTTGATGTATGCATATGAATTTAGAAGCATGATATTCTTGGAAATAAATGTTATTTAAGCCTGGTTAAATTATTATATAAATCCTTTTTATTACAAGTGACATAAGTAAGGGACCATTCCGAACCCAACGGTTTGAGGTCTTCCCTTGCGAGGGGTGAGTGCGGCCTTAAATCTTTGTCCCGGTTCACACCGGGTGGCGACTCCATGTTATTTCGTACTTCCCATCTAGGCCGCGAGCCCGGGACAGCATGCGTCGTCCAGTTTCTGTGTCCCACACTCATCCCTAACATGAGAATGATAAAATAAAGGAAAAGTTTGTATGACTTGTAGAAATGAAGCTATTCATTTCATCTCAATCCTACAAAACTATAATTTTATCTTTTCTAATCAATCTTTCATATAAATAAGCATGAAAATTAGCAATGAAATCCCTTTGAGAAGTTGGTCATAAACAACTCATTGTATAGATTGCTAAAAAAATAATCGACTCCCGGAAAAGTAAGGATTAAGATTTCTTCTTAATGATCTGAGTTTCTTCTGAGCAAAATTCTAATTTGTAAAACAAAATAAGGTACTAACCTGGGGAACTTGCTATTCTTAACAATTGTTTGGCCATTTATCCTCCATTTGTAACCATCATCAAATATATCAACCTGGCTCCTTTGTTTGGAAAGCATATATATATCTGTGCCTTTTGATCTCTTTGATGTCTCCTAGTTTCTTTGCAGCTTTGTTTCACCATGATCATTACTCCCAGAAGCTCCACTATTGATATTAGTATCTGAAAAAAGTTGAAATTTAGACACTGCATGTGCTTGTGGAATACTAAGTCCCATGCTCAATGAGAATTGAGAAGCTGATGCACCAGCTGCTGGCAAGAGTACATGGGAATTATCCATATGGTAAAAATACTATGAAGCACAATTAAAAAGATGTTTATATAGTTTGGAAAAAATAAAATAAAATAAAGCATGCAATAATATAATTAATCGCTCTTTGTTTTTAGTGCTTAATGTTTAGTATAATATTTAATTCAGTCCCCAATATACGTGGTTTGCTGGTGTACGATTTATGATCTCACAGGTATTGAGTTCGAATTTAGAGAATGTGTTTCTTATAAGAATCTGGGACAACCGAGAATTTTACATGCTCTGCTTAAGTCTGAAATGAGTAGTTTGGCGGCAGGGTTTTCGAAGAAAGAGATCAGGAGAGAGGGAGAAATTGCAGCTGAAAAGGGACCTCCATAATCCGTTGTGACTTCAATATAGGATGTGGAAGCAAATTGGAACCTTCTAGGAACTAAATTGCTAGAAAGATCTCTTCTTTCGTTTAAACTAAATGGGCCCTAAACCAAAGCTTTGATCGCTGTGCTTCCCCCTTATTGTTAGTCCTCTTACGATACACCACTTCGATTCCAAAATATAATATATATATATAGATATTTTTTTTTTATTTGACTAATTTATAATTTTATATATACTGACATGTTTTTTTATTAAGTACTGAATAAGTTTAAGCTAATTTTTTTTAGCTTAATTCTTTCTTGAATCATTTAAACTTTACATATTAATTTATTTTCTACCGTATAGAAGACTAGTTTTATTTCTTTTATACAATCAATTATTTATAGTAATATTTATCATAAAAAAGAATCACATTTCCTATGAATTTTATAATATTATTTACGTAAAATAAACTGCCTACATAATAAAATTTTGATTATCTATTTTTGAAAAATAATAATATATATTTTTTATTTCATTCAATTAATTCTATTTATTTTATCAAATATTTATAACATGTATATACAAGTTGTGTAAATATAATTTAAAGGGTGGAAATATCAAATTATATTAGGTTTCATAAAATTATAATCATATATTAAAGTAAAAATAAACATGTCATTCACATAATACATTCAAATCTATTCAGAATTCAACCGCATTAAGATTTATTCCACGTTTAGAGAAATAAAAAAAAAAAATGTCACCTTATATGGACCGGGCATCACGTTACTCTTATGCTCATTCGATAATAATCTAAGATTT
Source organism: Zanthoxylum bungeanum (assembly GCA_019454045.1). Taxonomy (NCBI): domain Eukaryota; kingdom Viridiplantae; phylum Streptophyta; class Magnoliopsida; order Sapindales; family Rutaceae; genus Zanthoxylum; species Zanthoxylum bungeanum. Next base: position 52,760 of record SKCR01023596.1, read on the forward strand.
AGGTATTCATTTTAAATATATAAATTGTAATGAAAATAATTTGAAATATACATGACGTGTATTTTTATACTAGGATTTACTTGAATTTCCTATATTTTAAATTCTGTTAGTCAAGTATGATCTATATTCTAAACATAATTTAACTAAATATATGAATGAGTCATTTTCTTATGTGACATTCATACGTTTTAAAATGAAAATTGAACCACGCACATTTTATTGTATCAAGTACTAAATAATGCAAACTCCTATATATCTATCCATATTTATGTCAGCTTAAGACTTCGATAGTGTTTATTTTACATCTAAAACATGAAAAAGAAAAACTAAGGAATGAGATTTAATTTTAGTATTAACAAAAATTGTAAAATTACTTAGTTACTCTATTCTACAATCTAATGGATAAATGCCATAAAACACTTGGGATATTATTTAAAAAGTGTAGCAATCTAGTTCTTACCTAATTAATCATTTAAGTGCATTTAGGCTTTAGGACATGTATTAAATTAGGGTTCATTGTATTATTTAATGCTAGGTTTCTTGCATATTTATATTTATATTAGGGTGTATTGTATTAATATTGTGTATATTAATTGTTTGGTGCTAAATTAACTATATTAATTTTTTTAGTGATTAATTAAAATCATATATTTGAAAGAAAAAAAAAAACAACTTCAATAACTTAATATTATTGAAGACAGCCATTTTATAACTTTTGGTATCATTCAATATTTTTTTAGATTATTAAAATAATAATTTTAATAATTGAATAGAAATACCCCAAAAATACTACCATATATATATATATATATATAATATATATAATATATCTATATATATATATATATATATCTATATATAATCTATATTTTATTGACATGTGATTTTCGTTCCAGGGGCAGGTTTGGAATACCGTTCCTAGAATAATCCTCCTCCAACCGTGAATTTGTTTAGTTCTGGGGGCCAAAAGTAAATTTAGCAGAAAATAAGAACAAACAAAAAATCGACAAAGGATTTACGTGGTTCGGCGGAATAGATCCAACCTACATCCACGAGAACAAAGTAGAGTACTGGTTTTATAACTGAACCAAGCTCGTCCGACCTCTTCTCAAGGGTGGTCGTGTGGTACCGAGTTGTTTGCTTAGTGTTTTCTTACAAGTAGTGCTTGCGTGAAATTTTACTAACCTTTACAAATGTGTTTACCCTCCCTTTATATACTAAGAAAAAAGTAATACTATTCTCATATCTTTATGACGTCAGCCACGTGGATTTACTGCCGTTTGATGGGATCTCTGCCCCAACTGCTTCGCCGAAAGCAAGTATGGCATCTGATTCTTCATTAAATCACTCTGTTTTGGGTACTGCCACACTCCACAATTATGAAGACAACATGTAGAGATCATTTCACGTGGTGGCATGTGTCAGAGGGAGATATCCAAACGGTCCCAGCTACACGTCAGACTCCATGAGGACGGCAAACTATTGTTCCGAACTAACCCAACTGCTTCCGACCTGATCCATAATATCCGAGCTCATTCTTCTGATCCGGGAGAAAGGATATGACTGACCCGGGCTACCAGACAACAGTGGTCGGGGTCGGTTCTGACGTCTTCGGTCTCTGATATATGTACCATGTTATGTCATCAGGTCGGTCAAATCTAGGAAACCAGGTCTGCGTATTATGTCTGGTCAAGGAACGGTCAATACCCTCAGAATATTCATCCTCCCCAAAAGAAGAAATTCTCATTCTGCCCTTGCCGAGCTGTTCAAAGTACTTGGTCACAAAAATCACCATCAACATCTGTCACATAGTTCTCGGTTTCAACGAGTGTATGAGTTGGTGCCGGGAACTATGAAGTTAGGGGAATGCTGATCAATATGGCGGCGTTCATTCCTAGGAGCCAGAAAAACTGCCTATATTATTAATCGATTCGTCATCATCATTTTCATGTGCTCGGACACTGAGAAATCTGATACATGTCCAAACGGCGCTCGTGGCTTGAAACAAATACCTCATTTACCCTTCTGGTAGCCGTCCTTTGGAAACCGTAAACCATCATTACCCTCATAAATGCCTATCAAATCATATTTAGGGTTAATCTGGCAGTGACACTTGTCAAACATCCACGACCCTCCCGCCAAAACCAAAACAATCAACCGTTCAGGGGCAGCTGAAGGGTTTTTAATCTCAGCCATTCATTGAAATTTGAGTATATGGAATTTGAAAGTGACACACGGAGCACATCTGAGTCCCATCTCCATAATCTAACGGCCAGAAATGCCCCGAGCTGTCTACAAAAAGGGAAAAACACCACACATTTCCCTCTTTTATGAAAACCAGTTCTTCCGAAGCGCAAAAGGTTTCTTCCCCACTTTCTGAGATCAATAGACTTCAAGAGCGACCAGACCATCTCCCATTCAACCTCTTGAATCAAGTAAGTCTTATGCTCGACTTCTATCTACCGAATTTCTAATACTTTTCGTGTTTATTTGCTGCCTGCGAATGTTCATGTATTTGTTCTTGCATGTTCTTCATGCTTTCTATCATGTTTTTGTGTTTATGCCTCTATTCTGTGTTGCGAATGTGTTGTGGAAATGTGTAGTGTGGTTTGTGGGTTGGTCGGATGGTGTATGATGCATGTGTTTTTAGGCCGAATGATGTGTTGTGGGTTATGATGTTTGGTTTTCGGGTTTCATGGGTTTGCTGTTTACTGCGTGCTTGGTTTGATGCTTATGAAAAGACTTACTGTTTTCGACCATCGTTAGGACGTTTAGAGACTTTAGGCCTAGGTCCCCGGTCACTGGAATATCATTTGAGCATATGATGCCCCCCAAACTGATTACTAACTGCCCTCCTTGGACCCTGCCATGTTAGGAATGTCAGACATTGAATCGTCCTCAGTTCGGCCCCCAATCCTCCAGCCTTCTCCTGCTGAAGAGGTTTTCTCCAGCTCGGGGCCGGCCAGCTTAGAAGAATTAGATATCAATCCAACTCTATCTCAGGAAGAGAACGACACCCACCGATATCGAATTCCTCGGAAAAATCCTGAATCGAACGAACTAGACTTGTCCTCCCTGGACATGGACCACCCTTCAACCATCACGGAAGATGTTTTGAGCATACTCCACCATCGGTATAAGGTCCACATAGACATAGCGCTTGAGGTCTCGGGCCTTGGTTAGTTCACAAGCAGGCCCGAGTCCGGCTCTGTGGCCTTCCTCCCATCTTTCTTCAAATGCGCCTGCGACTGCCTATCCAGTCCTACTTTGCGAGGATATTTGCCTCGATGAAAGTTGCTCCCTGCCAGCTGAATCTGAACAGTTGAAGGATACTGGCCGGTCTTCATGTGATATGACATCGAGTGGGCCTATGAGAGCCGACCTTTGTGGAGCTGCAAAGACTGTACAAACTAAAGGCCAATCCAAAAACTTATCACGGTTAGTATTACATCTCCTCTTATGTCGACGTACCTGCTCTCATCCATGAGCTCCCATAAACTAACAATAACTTCAAAGATCCCTGGTTCTGGGCCACAGACGACTGGGGTCGGTCTCGGTCAACAAATTCTGAAGAGATAGATGTCCCAGACGTCTTTACGGAAAGAGGTGGGGATCTGATCCCTTAGTTTTTCTATCAATTTTATGAATAAATACTAATTTCCCAAAACTTTTCAGCCTGCTGGAGGGATCCCCCAAAAGTTAGTCATGAGGTCCGAACCAGGATTAAGAAAGCCCGGAGATCATCAATGACGTCGCCTTTGTAGAATCGGGCCTCATCCGGAACACACCTCCACAGGCTCTAGGATAATTATGTAGTTATCTCCTGACTTACTAACAAATTTCTTGTACTCAGCTTGAATCTGATTGAGGTTACTCGTGCTCGGAAACTGACCATGCTTTATGTATTGTATTATACAGGAATGACAAAATCAGGCGACCTCAAGGTGCGGATTAAGAGTCTGGCCAAAAAGGCCGGCCATGAGGCAGTTGGAAGTTCTCGGTGATGATTGACCACTCTGATTCCTACTGAGGCTAAGGGAAAAGCCAAGCTGCTTACTCATCTGGTGGCACCTCATCAGCCCACTCTCACTCTGGCTGCTTCGAGCCCTACAATCCAACTGTTCCCTACCTTATCCATACGTTTGAGCAAACGCCGCCGTCTGTTCAGCGAAGAAGTAGTTGAGTTTGAGGAGGAAGAAGAAGAACCCCCACCAAGAAGGCCATCACTTGGAAGGAGAAGAAACCAGCAGAGGTTCCCTCCGGGGCCTGGAAGAGAGAGGTGGTGTTGGGGGTGAACGACCTCAATGAAAAGGTCCAGGATGCAGTGGCCCATCTGGTGCCCGCATTTAACTTATTGGCCGAAACGATCCCCCCATAGCAGATCCCAAATATGAGGACATCTCCCCCGATGAGCTGATCTCCAAATTCTGCGCCCAGAACCTTAAGGTAGATGCCCTTTTCCGTTTCCGTACTCCGCTTTTACTTGGTGAATTATAATAATTCCTTCTATCTTACAGAAAAGTTACATGATGGCCAGGAACAAAGACCTACTGATGAGCTTATTGTCCGAGGGGGGCCAAGTGCAGAGGCTTCATTATCATATTACAGAGAGGGAGCCTGAACTGGTCATAAAGGAAGAGGAGAACCAAAGGATGAAAAAGGCCGCGGCCGAGATCACAACACTGAATGATTCCCTCCGCAATGCCTTCGTCGTTGCAAAGAAAAAGATGGATGATACGGAGGACGTGTCCAAACGACTGAGATGGGAGAAGGTCAGCTCAGACTCCAAGCTCAAAGAGGCAATTAAGGAGAGGGATCAGCCCCGGGATGATCCGAAAAACAAATAGGCCAAACTGGAGGTGGACCTAGAGAAGGCAAAACTTGACGGGATTGAAGACTGTGCGGAGATCATCCCGATGTTATTGCTCGGGGTGGACATGGGGCCCGTCCACACTGCCATCAAATATTACAAGGGGAACTCTCAGAGGGAATGTTACCTCCCCAGACCAATCAAGATCCGGCCATGGGGGAGATGCTTTGACCCCATGCCGATGAATAATCCAAACTCAGTGGGACCTCACCCAAATCCGTGCTAGTAAAATACTTGACTCCGAGTGAATGTTACCTCCCTGGACCAATCAAGGTCCGGCCATGGAGGAGATGCTCCGACCCCATGTCGATAAATAATCCAAACTCGATGGGACCTCACATGAACCCGAGCTGGTAAAATACTTGGCTCCGAGGGAATGTTACCTCCCCGGACCAATCAAGGTCCGGTCATGAGGGAGATGCTCCGACCCCATGTCGATAAATAATTCAGACTTGGTGGGACTTCACCCAAACCCGAGCTGGTAAAATACTTGGCCCCGAGAGAATGTTACCTCCCCGGACCAATCAAGATCCGGCCATGGGGGATATGCTCCGACCCCATGCCGATGAATAATCCAAACTCTGTGGGACCTCACCCAAACCCGAGCTAGTAAAATACTTGGCTCCGAGGGAATGTTACCAACCCGGACTAATCAAGATCCGGCCATGGGGAGATGCTCCGATCTCATGCCGATGAATAATCCAGACTCGACAAAACGAATGCAGCCCCGAGCCAGTGGAATGAATGGCCTCGGCGGAATGAATGCAACCCCGAGCCAGCAGAATTAATTGCCTCGACGGAACAAATGCAGTCCCGAGCCAGTGGAATAAATGGCCTCGGGGGAACGAATGCAGCCCCGAGCCAGCGGAATAAATGGCCTCGGCAGAACGAATGCAACCCCGAGCCAGTGGAATAAATGGCCGTGTAGGAAGATTTTCGACCTCCGGTACTCCGCGGATCCTGGCGCATGCGTCATTTTGCCGGGTATCTGTAAAAACAAAAAGTGGAAACATGACAAGGTTAGTACAACAGAGGTGACTTAGCACATACTCCACGCAGACTCGAAATGATAACAACTTGGGTGCCCCGAGGCAGCGTCCTACCTGGTGCCTCCCAAAGTAACAATTCTGAACCTTACAATTCGGTGTCCCGGCTAACCAGGCTACGGATCGGTGAGCGGCCAATGCCATGAACCGGGGTCCATGCTAGGCGGATCTAAAGTCTGCAAAAGCTATGGGGGAAGAAACATCCCCATGCTATGCTTCTCTTGATCCGGGGCGGTTAGGCAGACTATCATCGGGGGAAGAAACCTTCCCGAGTTCGCCATCCCTTAAGGTTGCAAGAGTCACAGAGGCACTGAGGCCTTCCTCGCGCTGTGCATCTGGTGGTTCTCAACAGGACTCACCAGCCAACTCGTAGGGGCAGAAACCTCTCTAGGTCCGGTTTACCCGAGGTCACAAAGGTCATGGAGGCCATTCCACAGTCCCCATGTCGTATACCCGGTGGTTCTCAACAGGATCAGCCAGATAACTCACATGGGCAGAAACCTCCCTGGGTTCGGTTTACTCGAGCTATTCCTTAAAAATACGATTCATGGGGTAGTAATGATTCTGCCTCGGGGATTTGATAATGACACCTGGGATTGGCATGCCACGAGGGGTTCACGCTTTTCCCACATGCACATCATCTCTTGATGCGTTATGGATCCTCAAAAGTGAAAGTACCTAGGTCGGAACACTTCCATCCAGGGGTTTGATAATGACATCCGTGATTGGCGTGCCGCGAGATTGATGTCCTTCCAAGAAATTGAGCACCCATTGATTCATCTCGACCATGAATAAATCTCTAGAATATCGAACACGACTTTCTCATTCAATTAACAAACAAGTAAAATGGACAAGTTTTTAATTTAAAAGAGAAAGTCTTATTCATATTCATGGGATCTACCGCCCTTCTTACAACTTTTTACGGGTCATTTTAATAGAGGCTTTACAATAAGTTTGTAGCAGTTCTTATGTGGTTGTCCAATCGTATTTTTTCCGGTCGGAGCTTGATTCTGAAATTCCCGATCAACTTAATAGGGTCTCTTTGTGCTGAACGTTCTGAAAGCATCTCTGCGCAATGCATGTCTCTATCGGCAACTTGCACCCTGATTTCCAAGAGGTCCACCGTCAGCTTCTTTTCCCTCCATATCATTCCGGGTGGCCACCTCATAGTATCTAGGTGGCACTCATGGAAACTGATTGTGTGCCCCGATATGTTAGTTCACCTGCCATTCCATGAGGGCTATCTTGGCCATGAAATCGAAGATCCGACAGGTCGAACAACTACCACAACTTCTTTAGGACAAGCTTGTTCATTCGCATGGAGTGACATGCAGATTTTGCCAGCTCTAAGCGTTACATTTCATTCTACAACTCAGTCCTAATTGGTGAATTTTGGTCACCTCTTTTACATTTCATTCTACAGCTCAATGAGGTGAGCTACTGGAAGTACTTCCTCAGCATCTCAGCATTCCAAGGCTTCTTGAGCTGAGTGCCGTCCAGTTGCTCCAAAAGATATGCACTCGGTCTAACTATCTCTGCCGCTCTATACGACCCTTCCCATTTGGCACCCATTAGACCTTCATCGGGCTTCCGGGTATTCAACGCAACTCTCATACGGCTTGGACCAGCCTCTAACCTTTCACCGTTCATTTTTTAACCTTTCCAGCTTTTCCATTATGGCCTTCATGAAGGTCTGGTTGTCTGCCTTTCCTTCCTCATGTTTTCTTTCATTCTCTCCATCCACTCAGTCGTTGAACCCTCCGACGATCTATGGTTCCCGTCTCCGGCCATTATCTTACTACATCAAATGCTTTTTGCTCTCTCCCTACAGACGGCGCCAACTGTTGACGGGTGATTTTCGTTCCAGGGGCAGGTTTGGAATACCGCTCCTAGAATAATCCTCCTCTAACCGTGAATTTGTTTGGTAATGGGGGGCCAAAAGCAATTTAGCACAGAAAATAAGAACAAACACAAAATCGACAAAGGATTTACGTGGTTGGCTGATTAGATCCAACCTACGTCCACAGGAACAAAGTAGAGTGCTGATTTTATAACTGAACCGAGCTCGTTCGACCTATTCTCAAGGGTGGTCGTATGGTACCGAGCTGTTTGCTTAATATTTTCTTACAAGTAGTGCTTGAGTGAAATTTTGCTAACATTTACAAATGTGTTTACCATCCCTTTATATACTAAGAAAAAGTAATACTATTCCCATATCTTTATGACGTCATCCACATGGATTTCCTGCCGTTTGACGGGCTCTCTGCCCCCAACTGCTTCGCCGAAAGCAAGCCTGCCATCTGACTCTTCATTAAATCACTATTTTGGGCACTGCCACAATCCATAATTATGAAGACATCATGTAGAGATCATTTCAAGTGGTGGCATGTGTCAGGGGGAAATGTCCAAACTTTCCTGGTTACACGTCGGACTCCATGAGGACGGAAAACTATTGTGCCGAACTAACCTAACTGCTTTCGACCTGATCCATAATATCCGAGCTCATTCTTCTGATCCGGGAGAAAGGATATGACTGACTCGGGCTACCGGGCAACAATGGTCGGGGTCGGTTCTGACGTCTTCAGTCTCTGATATCTGCACCATGTTATGTCCTCAGGTCGGTCAAATCTAGGAAACCAGGTCTGTGTATTATGTCTGGTTAAGGAACGGTCAATACCCTCAGAATATTCGTCCTCCCCAAAAGAAGAAATTCCCCTTATGCCCTTACCGAGCTGTTCAAAATACTTGGTCACAAAAATCACCATCAACAACATATATATATATTATCAATGTGCTCGCACTCACCATACCCCAACCTTCAAGCTGTGAAGGTAATGAAATGATGGGGTTATCGGCCGTGACCGATCACCGATCGATTATGGTGACGATTTTTTTTTATAGTTTAGCTTAATAACAATTTAATTCTCTCTCCACCCATATGAGTGGGGGTTGAGCTTCAAATCTCTTATTTTCAATACATGATATTTTACTAATTTAATTAGACGGTACCTACTAATGACGATTTGTATATATTATCGATGGTAAAAAATGGCGAGTTGTTTGTGATATGAAAGGATGGTGAAATTTTTTTATTATACATTGATACACAGTTAACGAGTTATGACGAGAAGATGAGGGTGGTGACACACGAATGAAGTGTTAGGAAATTATGTGGTGAAGTTGGGTCGCAGATGAAATTGATAATAAAAATGAGACAAGGCACACAAATATACGTGGTTCGATTTTTAGCGTACGTTTACGAGCGAAGATAGAAAGATAATATTTATCTCTCCATCCAAAATCCTAATACACCCAATTCTCTCAATTCACTGTAGAAACTCTCTTTAACAAAGATACACTTACTCAAATTTTGCTCTCACTCTTATAGATGAAGCTATCAAATTTTTGGGATGGTTAAAGCTTTATAAAGTTATTTATAGGCAATTTTGTATTACTCCAACCAATTGCATTTAATGCAAAAATATTTGTCAAAATTCATTGCCTATTTGTAGCAACTAAGTGTTTGTTTTGTCAAATTTGCATGCATGCACAAGCCAACTATTGCTTGATATATATTTTCAACAATCTGGTTAAACAAGTGCAGCTTGCATCCATACATTAAATTCTTGCACAGTGTGTCGAGACTTTCACTGAATGCTGACAATTCTTCTAATTAATTATCAATAGTTTTGGCTGTAATAAATTCATTTTTTAAACAATTCTCCCACTTGCATATTTGATCGAGAATTATTCAAGTCTCCACACCATTCTTCTTCTTCGCCATTGTCATGTTGCTTATGTTTCTGCTAAACCATGTAAGGGTCCACACTATAAAAAATTGTCAGTATTAATTGGTTTGGTCAAAATATCTGCTAGATGATCTTACATGTAAATTTTCTTCATATCCGCACTTCCATCTTCTACTACTTATCAGACAAAGTGATATTGAAATCCTATATATTTTGTCTTTGAATGAAAACATGGATTCCTTACAATCTACATGATACTTTGACTGTCACAAAATAATAGAATCTTATTTTATTTATGCCTGAGCTACTCCAGCAATTTTTGTATCCAAATAGCTTTCTTACAAGTTTGTGTAGCTGCCATATATTATGTTTTATCGTAGATGGTGCCACAACAGTTTGCATTTTCGAAACCCAATTTACAACTCCTCTTGTATTTGTAAATACATAATCTGTAGTGGATTTTCTTTTATCAAAACCTCATATAAAATCTTAATCTGTATAGCCCTGGATAGTAAAATATAATCCTACGTAATATAATGCAACATTTAAGGTACCTTTAATTATCTTATGATCCTCTTTACACCACCCAATGCTTTCTACCAGGTTTCGTCATGTACTGACTAACTGCACCCACTGCTTGTGCAATGTCCGATCTTGTAAATATCATAGAAAATATCAAACTTCTCATTGCTGATGCATACGATATTCAAGACATTTTCTTTATCTCTGTTTTATTGCAAGGACAAATCTTAGAGGATAATTTGAAATTAATAGAAAGATTGGTAGAAATTGACTTACAATCATGCATATTGAAGCACCACAAGATTCTTGAAGTATTTCTCCTGAGAAAGCCAAATCTTTCTAATTTATATTTCTAAAATCTTATTTGTCGGTCCCCAACCAATTGTTACCAACATATCATCCGCGTACAATAGTAAAATTATGAAATCATTATCATTTTCAAACATTTTGTAGTACGTATAATGATATGAACTAAATCCATTGTACCCAAGGATATAGGAATCAAATCTCTTATACCAACATCTCGAAGCTTGCTTAAGACCGTACAGAGATTGTTCAACCTGCAAACCGAGTTCTTTTTTCTTTCTTCTAAAAATCCTTCTAGTTAGAGCATATAAATATATTCTTCAAGTTCTCCATGAAGAAAAGTTTTCTTCACATTTAACTGTTCTAAATGTAAGTCAAATGTAGCACACATAGTTAATACTACTCTAATTGTAGTGAGTCACACTATAGGAGAAAAAATCTCGTTAAAATCAATGCATTCTTTCTTAGCATAACCTTTTACCACCAGTCTCACATGATACCTCTCCATTTGGTTTTTACCATCTCATTTGATCTTGTAGACCCACTTATTTCCGATGACTTTCCTTCCACGTGGTAAATGAACTAGCTCATATGTTTTGTTTTTATACAAGGTTCAATTTCTTCATGCATTGTCGCCATCCATATAGAAACATCTTGGTTGTTAGAAGCTTCTTGGAAAGTTGGTGGCTCTCTTCTTTTAAAAGAAAATATACAATATGAGCCTCTGTGACATAATCTGAGTGTCATACCAGTGGTCATTTCTCATGAGTTGACCGACGAGCTTCTAGAGTCTCTGGCTCAACTGGTTCTTATACTTCATGCTCCGATGTTTTTTCAGAAGATTCTGAATTTTCTTGTTCTGGATTATTTTCCACTTGTACTATCGTAGTCTATGGTTTCTATTTTATAGTTCTATCATTTCCATTTTGTAGTCTATGGTTTCTATTTTATAGTTCTATCATTTCCATTTTTACTTTGCAATTTATCTTATATAAACATCACATCTCTTATGATGACAATCTTATGGGCAGTGGGATTCCATAAGCAATACCCATTGACTCCATCAGCATATCCTAAGAAAAATGCTTTCTTGATTTTGGATCCAATTTCGTTGTTTCATATGCATTGTATATTACATACACATGACTTCCAAATATATGAAAGCGAGAGTAATCAACTGACTTCCTGATCCACATCTTCATCTGTGTCTTCAACTCGATTGCCATTGATGGTGGTCGATTTATCACGTAACAGTAATTTTGACTATTTTTCCCAAAATGACTTGGCTAAACCAGCAGTACTTAACATAGCTCTTGTTTTGTCCAATAAGGTTATGTTTATTTGTTTTACCACTCTATTTATTGAGGCATGTAAGCTGTACTGAATTGTCTCTTGATATTTTCTCGTTGACAGAATGCATTAAATTAATCACCATATACTCTAATTCATTATCATTCCTTAAACACTTGATCATCTTTCCAGATTCAAGTTCTATTCATATTTTAAATACTTTGAAGACTGCAAACACATCTGACTTATTTTTCATAGGGTACACCCCAACATCTCAAAGATTAATTATCAATGAAAGATACAAAGTATCTCGTCTCCCCTATGGACATCACCGGTGTTTGTCAATGCCAAATGTCAGTGTGGATCTAGAATTTCCTTACTTTAGAACTAGAAGTGCTAAACTTCAATCTGTGCTGCTTACTCATAACACAGTGCTCACAAAAAGGTAGATGAACCGATTTTGAGCCCAAGAAGTATCTTACAATGGCCTAATTTGTGGCATATGGCCTAATTTGTGATGCCACATTATCATTGACTCTTATTCTTAAGTTGTTGATGCAACAAATGTATTTTCTTCTTGCAGTGTTTCTCCATTAAGCATGTACAGATTTGCAGTAACATATTATGCCTTCATTAATACAAGCGCCCTTTTTACTCTCTCATGATCTCATTTTCTACACGAGTTTTACACCCAATACTATCTAATTATCCCAAAAATAATAAATTGTTCTTTAGACTTTTCACATGTCGCATCTCTTGGATAATTTGGACAGTAATATCATACATCTTCAATTTGATGTTTCAAATAGTCCATTCTCCATGAACACATATCCTTATAAGATATGTTAATATTGATGGAAACATTCTCTCATAGAGGTCATATATCATGTAGGTCATGAGTCAATGAGCCAAACATTAGAGAATTGTTTCCTGTCTTCAGCAACTATTGCAGCCTCGCTGTATAAAGCTTCACCATCATTTGAGGTGCTTGCCATATTCCCTTGAGGATTATTCTCTGAACTCTTATTTTTGCTCCAACAATCATTTTCCAAGAGTCATTTCTTCCCAAAATTGTAGCACTTGATTTTTCTTTCTTCTGGACTTGGATTTATCATTATTTTGACTCTCACTAGAGCCATGTTCCATTGATCTACCTCTCGTCATCATCAAAACTTCTGCTTGCTGTGAACTCATTTATATGTCTTCCTTATTTTTGCGTATGTGTTCTTCATCTAATATAGCTGCTACAACTCCATCGAAGACTAGGTTATCTGACATGATATTGTTTATCAGATTGATGATGAGTTGATTATATGAATCAGGTAAACTTTGAAGTAGAATCTATGTACGTTCAACTGCCTCTATTTTATGCCCCAAAAAAGTAAATTTAGAAAATAAAGTATTCACAATATTGATATGCTATGTCGCTGAAGCGGATTATGTCATTTGAAGAGTGTACAATCTTCTTTTTAAGAATATCTTATTGTGCAGTGACTCGACCTCATAAAATTTTATCGGAGTATCTCATATCTCATTTATTGTCTTCTTTTATGTAATACTGGATAACACACTATCAGCTAGTGCTAAATGCATATCAGCAACCACATTATCGTCTATCTGATTCCACTTGGCATTGTCAGTGATATCCGCGGGTATTTCTTCAATTGCTGCTAAATAATTGTTCTTCCTCAAAATTATCTCTATCTTCATTTTCCATAACGTGAAATTACTTCCATTGAACTTCTCAATTTCGTATTTTACCGCCATTACTTTTCACCAAGAACTGCTTTCCATTGGGATCAGTTTCCCACCATTTCACGTGAATAATAATTGTTATACTTGAATAATAATGTTGACAACCTGGAACTCTGATACCACTTGTTAGGAAATTATGTGGTGAAGTTGGGTCATAGCTAAAATGAAATTGAGAATAAAAATGAGACAAGACACAACGATATATGTGGCTCGGCTTTTAAACTATGTCCACATGTAAAGACGGAAGAATAATATTTCACTAATAAAATGGAAAATATAAATATTGGAGTATTTATCTCACAACCCAAAATCCCAACAAACCCAATTCTCTCAAGTCACTCTAAAAACTCTCTTTAACAAAGATACACTCACTCAAACTTTGCTCTCACTCTCATGGATGAAGCTCTCAAATTTTTGAGATAGCTTAAAACTTTCTCAAATGAAGCTATTTATAAGTAAGTTTTGCGTAATTAAAATCAATTGCATTTAATATAAAAATTTCTTTGTCAAATTTGCATGCATGTATAAGTCAGCTGGCTGTGGGCAGATTTGGATCATGCAAAGATAAACTGAAATTTGGATAAAGGTTAGGAGGGCGCTCCCCACATACAGGGTCAATAAGTGCAGCTTGCATCCATGCATTAAATTCTTACATAATATGTCAAAACTTTTACCGAATGTTGACAATTCTTCTAAATAATTGTCAATAATTTCAGCGGCAATAAATCCACTTTTTAACATGAAGGAGATTGGTTGTGAGGGAGAGAGGGACCTAGGACGGGGCTGCAGGCCAGAAAATTGATTCAATGTGGTGAAATTTAATTTTTACAAAAGTGATATATATTTTTCATTTTAATAAAATAAAGTAACAAATCAGATTTTTTAAAATAAATTTTCGGATTAAACGGACGAGTACCCGATTTACATAAACATTACTTAGTTATGTGATACAGTGATAGAATGGAAGCTATTAATGAAGAATACTGCGAGGGAGTGTGTGTTCATTTTATTAGAGTTGGTCTTCTTTTATTTTTATTGCAGTTAATGCAATGCGGGGAAAACCCAGCCCGTTTCGCGGGTTTGATTAATGTCAGTGATTTTAGCTGCATCAGAACATTGAAATTATTCAATGCAACGTGGGTTTGACACGTAGTATCTTACACTAAAGAATATATAAAAGTCGTATTTTGGTTGAGAAACCTCACCTACTAATTACCTATCATTTTTATTATTGTTCGAACTCGAATAATTGTGAACATAAAACGCATTCACAACCTAAGTTACAATCAATATGTAATTATGTTGTTTCAAATATAATGAAATGTTTTCCATTCAAACTTCCTGATTTTAACCACACAAAAAAAAAAAAAAAAAACTAATTAACACCTCTAATTATCCAGAGAAATATGCATAGGCATATAATCTAATATATATATTAAAGATTAAAATGACAAAAAGCAGTCTAGTTAAAAAAAAACATATCGAGAACAAGAAGGCAACAAAAACAATAAAGCAACACACTTATTAATGAGTCCAAATCTTCTGTCTTATCAATTAATTGTGCTCCACTTCGTGCTCCACCAATCAAATTTGGACAATTAATATCTCTCATTAAATGAGAGAACTTTGACTTTAACACTTCACCAATCAAATTGTTCTCACTATTGATGCAATGTTCAGTACAAAATCAGATCAATCACTGCATCTCTATTCATATATATATATAGAGAGAGAGAGAGAGAGAGGCACAAATCATATTAACATTTGTAGTAAAATGTATATACCTTGGCACACCAGCCAGGCCACATATCATCATATCTGCCAATGGATTGACCATCAGGCATCACCCATGAGCGCAAAATAAATGGCAGGGGCAATGAGTTCCCTGTCAAAGGCCAGGTTCATTGGGAAGAGACTGCCTTTTGGGATTGTCATAACAGCATCCACATACCAGTAAGCTAGAATTACTAAAATTAATTAGTAGCAGGAGTGGTGTTGTAGAAAATGTAACCTGTTGTTGCGCTCAAGAGGCTTGACAAGTTGAGTGAAGGCATCATAATCAGGAATTAATATTAATGTTGAGCCAGAGTCCATGCGAGATAGCTTCTCTTAAGCTAAATGGGTATCCTCTAACAAAATCGGCTCCTTCTCTGTAAGGATCATACAGTGTGTTGAAAAATAATGGTGTTGATGGTGTCAACAAATTCTCTATGTGCTGTGCCAATGCATTTATCTCTTTCTCACTTGGATCCTTAATTAGCCACCTGATGAGTTAATAGTCTGGTTTGTTTATGGATGGTTTGTTAATAGATAGTATGAATCAATTTCTGACTACGCTAGTCATTATTATAATGTTTAAAGAAAGACAAAAAAGAAGCATGAAAACTTAGAAAGCAGTCGTTTATTAAACGAATCGAATACGAATTTAAGCTCATTGATTCGTTTAGGATTCGTTTTATTATTTTATTTTACTAGTAATTGTTATTTTTCAATTAAGATACGAGAAATTATGACTAATTACCATAGAAAAATAATATTATCGATATTTGGTGAGATATTTTTAGTAAATACATTAATTACATATTTCATATGTATCTATTTGTGAAGAATTAATGTAAATCAATTATGGTAAATTATGGTATTAAATAATATCATGACTAAACGAATATTTGTATTCGATTTGTTTAATAAACAAATCGAATACGAATCCTGATATTAGGATTCGTTTAATAAACGAATCGAATACGAATCCATCATATTTTGATTCTATTCGTTTATGATTCGATATAAATTCAATTCTTTAATTCGTTTTACCGTCAACTTACTTAGTAATCATATTATGTATACTATAATTAGATAATTATCCTTATTAAAATAAAACAATTTCAAGAATATCATAAACTGTAATAATGGAATTAATTAATGTCGACCAGCATTACCGGACATGAACCGGCATGCCTCACATCACAACCATTGATCGATGTTGACCAACAGTTGACCGATAGATAGTTGACCAATTTTTGATCGCCGTTGGCCGACTTTTGATCGGCATTGACCACATTAAATAAAATATTATTTAAAATAAAAAGTAAATGTAAAATAATTCAAGTAAAATAAATTTAAAAAAAAAAAGAAGATAATATAAAAATGATACCAAATATCATTGCAGATGAATATCGTACTTTTAAGATTATCTTACCAAACATGTATAGTAGATTATTTGAGAACTTATAATCATAATTTACGAAATTATTTACAAAAAGTTAATTATTTGAGAATATATTTAGGAATTGATTATTTGGGAAGCTAATACAATCCCAAGCATACCCTAACTTCTTAATTGTGTTTTACTTAGGGACTTCTCAATTAAGAGCTATGGAAAGGGATAAATAATCTTTAATGAGCGTGACTTGGTGAAATCCTTGAAGTGTGTTAGCTATCCATAAATCAGCAAATATATGAATGATTATTCACCTCTTTGTATGACTCCAGGCCTCGAGTTGACAATGAGAACTAATCATTTGTCAATTTAACTTGTGTGTGGTATTTGAGTTTGTGAATTTTATTGTGTTCAACTTCAAGGGAATTCAAATGAGACATTTGAAAGCCCAAATAATAATTTTTTTAAAAAAAAATTTATTAACCATGGTGCTAAAAATGATAATTAAAAGAGAGAGCATAGAACACGCAACGCAACATAATATTTTTAAATGGTATGTGAGAGGTTTCTTATTCATTCAAATTAAGAGTGCCAACGGAAAGGGTTAGGCTGGGTTCAATTAGGGGTCGGTTTATGTTTGAGTTAAATCGATCAGTTTGATCTGGTTCAGTTTGAATTGTGAACCGGATCGATGAATTAATCGGTTTGTAAAATTATGAACCGAACCGATGAACCGAACGATTTGGGAGTTAATTTTATTAATTTTGCTACTCAAGGTTCTGTTCGGTTGTAAACCGAACCGAATCAAAATCAAAATCAAAATTTTAAAATCGAACTGAATCAGTTCGATTCGATTTTAACCTTTTGGTTTACGTTGGTTATTAAGTTATTGAACCGATCAATTTTCGGTTCGATTCAGTTTACTTTGAAACTGGTTCAGCCACCCCTAGGTTAATTTTAATTTTAAAATTAAAATTAAAAACTATTGAATATTATATTTAAAACTCTATCTGATGTTATGATTTAATCTGTGATGAGATGATAAATTTTTATTTTGGCCAAAATATAATTTTTAAGTGCTCGGTTAATGATAAAAAAAAAATTGTGATTATTAATCGTTATTTCTTTTAAAATCTGAGTTTTGTAAAAACTATATTTTTTACTTTTTATCCACCATCAAAATATTAAAAAATTGCACATCAATTATTTTTCTAACATAAATCAAAATTAAATTTTTAAAAACTAAATATTTAACTAAACATAAAAATATAAGATATAACAAATAATTTTTAAAAATTAAATATTTTTAACGGCAGTTTTTTCTCAAAGTCCTGGCCCATAACTACTGGGCCGGGCCAGAGAGCCGTTGGCTGCGATGTGCTAATTGAAAATATTTCAAAACACATAAATAAATTTATTGCAAGGAGACAATAGCAAAATTATGAACCTAGAAGAACCCAATAATGAAGTTAGCTCAGTTGTGTTTGAGCAAATTGTACAGGTAAGGTAAATTTTTTTTTTTTAGAAATATTAGAAATTCCGCCGTCAAATCATCCGATCCGAGTTTAAGCAGAGCAGGTAAACCCCCGGCTGCTTCAGGCTCTTACAAGAAACGCACCCCTGGATTCAAACCCATAACTTTGAGATCAGATCATTAATCTTACACCACCAAGGCACGTCTCTTGGGGACAAATTGTACAGGTAATTCTTACGAGCATTTTCAAAAAGTTTCCAAGACAGTGCCATGTTTTTATCAAGGGCACACAATAAAATCTTTAAAATAATTGCTCTCTTTTTGTTGAGTAACATCATTGCAGTAAATGGTAATTAAGGCCCTCTTTCACATGAAATTCCTAACCTTAATGCCTACATTATTAGCTCTCAATGGTTTCATTTAAATTTATTATTATCTTATAGCTTAGTTAATGCGGGGAATCATTCTAGACTCTTTATCTTAATCTTCCTATAACATGTGTAATAATAATATGTGTTGTTCTTTTTCCAAGACAGACTTTAATCATCAGTGCCCCAAAAGACAGATATCACACACTTTGGTGTTTCAGTTTTCAATGGAAGGTGAAAGAATGAAGAACATGGCTCTGATTTTAGTAGCCATGGTGGTATGGGTCTTGATAAAAATTAATTCTTGGGATAATGCATATTTGGGATCCAACTCAATCCATGCAAAACTTCCTAATACCTTGTTGAATACAAAAACGCTCTCCATGAATAATTCATGGAAAATGATAAAAGAGAGTAAAGCAATGAGTGAATGTGGATAATTAAAAAAAGATCAAAACGATGTTAAAATGATGATCTTATCATCTTTTAATTTCTATTTAATCTCCTTATCATTACTTAAAATTTATAGTACGGGGGAAGTTCTCTATTTGCCTTGGATGAATGAAATACTAAGTGAAATGGTATAGGTAACTGAATAGTATGATAAATTATTTTACAATTCCGCATACCCGATAACCAATTAACCATGCAAGCTATCTAGCTTTTGCATCAGTCCACTTAGTACCAAACACGAATGCAATTATATATAGTGTTGATTGTGATATCAATTATTACAAACCACAAATTAAATCCATACTTAACCAATATAAATGAACGGATTGAACTCATTCTTAAGAACTAATTACTTATAAAAAGACAGTACTCAAATATTAATAATCCACTAATTAAATTCGTACTTAGACCAATATCGGACAAATAGAAGTACTTTTGTTTCCATATACCGGCACTGTCACTGTGATTGCTTGCGACAATCAGGCAAATTAGAGAAGCAGCTCGCACGCAATTGTCCGATTATTATCCTTTATGCAAACTTTCAACCAACAATAATAAGTTTACAAGGAAACAAAAAAACGAAAGAACAGTCGGCACGTTTGTCTTGTAAAAGGCAGCATCTCACTCGGAAGATTTCAAGTGAATGAAATCCATCGTCACCCTCCAAATGATGCTGTCTAATTACTGAAGCATTCAGCAATTCATCTATTTATCATATAGGGCCCCTATCATTCATTTTAGTTAGGGGTGGCAATTTGGGTCATGATTCGTTTATTCGTTCGATTTGATTCGTTTTAAAGCGAATACGGATTTGGAAAATTGAATTCATTTAATAAATGAGTCAATTTGATTCGATTCGTTTATTAAACGAATCGAATCCGAATTTGAGTTTGTCAATTCGTTTATTCGTTTAGAATTCGTTTATTAAACGAATCATAAACGAATCGAATCCGAATCGAATTCGTTTAATATCCGTTTAATTAAATTATAAATTTATCCTTCATTTTTTGAATATAAGTGTTTAACACTAAGGTTATTTTAGTAATTACCTATTTAACCTAAAATATTAGTATATAATAAAAACTAAAACTAAAACAATTTCTTCATTCATCAAACCTAAAACAACTAAGCCGCCGACTCTCCTCTCCTTCTTCATCAAATGAATTCAAGTTTCCAAACCTTATCTCTCTCAAATCTCAACTAAGTCGCCGACTCTTATTCATCAAAAAAGAACAACATTTTCATCATTTTCTTTATCATCATTATACTGGTATGTTTCGTTTGCTTAATTATTTGAAGCCATATGTTTCTTAAAACCTTTTACATCCATGAGCTGCCTTAAAATAATTAGATTCTGTTATTTGTTTCTAACTTTCTTAGTTTTTGCTTTGAGTACTCTTTATGCTTCTACATATTTTTTGGGGTACTCTTTTCTCTTATTTTTGTTATATTTTTCTGGTCGATTATCATTTTCAAATATTTGGGTATCTAAGTTATGTAACTATAAACTATTCTTTTAAACTATTCTCAGGTTTAAACTATCATTTTCAAATATTTGGGTATCTAAGTTATGTAACTATAAACTATTCTTTTAAACTATAATCTATTTTTCTGGTCGATTAGATAGATCTTTGATTTGATTATTATATAATTTACAGGAAAATGGAGAGCAACGAAAGTGATATGGTGTACACAGTTGAAGACTCTCCAAGCATTGGAATGGAAGAAGATATGGAAAGGAAACAAATTTTGTTATCCTACCCTTGCATCCATGGCTTGTGATATCTTGACCATTCCAATATCCACTGTTGCATCAGAGTCAGCTTTTAGCGTCGATGGTCGAGTTCTCGATCAATTTCGAAGTTCACTAAAGCCGGATACGGTGGAAACAATTATAACCACAAGAGATTGGATGTTCGGAGAGATTGGTAAGTGATAATTTCTAAATTTTTCTTTATTTCTAAATGCTATCTATGTTACTGAGATTTTAATGTTGCTGATATTGCTTTGGATTTGCGTTTTATGATCTTTCAAAATTATTTTGCTGGGTCATTTCGATTTTGGAGCCAATTTGCAAATATCATCATGTTAATAGCTGTAAATATTGTATGGGGAGTCTTGGGGGTAAGGCTATTACTAATTTACTATAAAAATTACAGAATTACATAATTGTATAGCAGTAATATTTCTGTTCATCATGTGTTAACTGTAGGCACTGCATTTTTGCATGTAAGACCCGTTGATGAGTCTCATTTGGAGGCACTACCTTTTAAGTCGCGGGAGCCGCGGAAAACGGACGTCGGAAGAGAATCGGTATTTTGTTGGATTTTAGTTCGCTTGTTTTGCTTCGGGTTCGCTTGTTGGACCTTTGTTTTAAAACACACCCTTAACCCAAACCCCATAAGACACACACACCAAGCCCATCTCACCCAAGCCCAATCTAAAAAAATAATTAAAACATTTAAAATACATGTCACAAATTAAATTAATTTAAATTAAAGCTAATTGAAATTAAATTAAACCAATTAAATTAAATAACTAATTAAATTAAATTAAATTAAAGTTAACTAATTTAAAGTAAATTAAAATACAATTAAAACCAATTAAAATCCAACACAAATTAAATACCAATTAAATTAAATCTAAATTAAATTAAACCAATTAAAATAAATCTAAATTAAATTAAACTAATATTTAATTAAAATCTAATACCAAAATTAAAATAAATCATTACC